>PVJO010002030.1:0-154219 GCA_004026905.1 Hystrix cristata
CCTGAGGCAGTGGATGTGAGAGAGAAAAAAGGGCACACTATAGATAAGTAGAAGAGAAAAGAAGTATCAACTTTGGTGCCACCATGAAATTACGGAAAGCCAACATTTCTGATAATTAACTTATAAATAAAAATGTGTTCACACCAGATCAGCAAAGGGTGGGTATTGTATAACAGGAGTCTTTATTGGACAGGATCACAATATATATATTTCCCCCTGAATCCACCATCAAGTCTATCATAAAAATATATTACAACATTTGATATGTATCCACAAAACACAAGCCATTGTAAACAGAGCAGGCAGCATTGGCCTTGGATTCAAAAATCTTGAATCCTACTTCAAAAGAAAACAGCTGTTGGCAGGTGTATTACATGAATGGTAATATTGCCACATTGGGAGAGCTTCCAGTAACATTTTTAAAAAATAAATGATGTCTTACTTCTGTTTCATAAATTAGAAGAAAGTTAGATTAAAGCTATAACATCCAGAAATGTAAGAAGATGCTAAAGTTTTGCTTCATTTGTCTTATATTCAGTGAGCGGCTGTTCGTGTGTATGAACATTCACCCACATGTGTATACTCACGGGCACACAGAGATGGGCACATATGTTTATGGGCACAAACTTTTATGGGTGCATTTGCTCCAACACAGACACACAGATGTTCCACCCATCTTCCTATGAATCTGAGGTTAAGGAATTTTAAAACTGAACCTAAGCCAATCATCTGCAGATCACTCTGCCCCAGGAATGAAATATTTTTTATTTTTCTAAATCCTGTTTCCAAAAGCGTTCGTAGAATGTGCAAATGCAAAATACATTTCCTTGTGGAATACTAAACTGGTGGGCACACACATTAGATTTCCTTAATGCTGGCTCTCTTTTGTTGTCTACTGGCCACTTTCTGGATGTCCCAAGCAACAAATGATGTGAGTCCTCCTACCTCACTTTGCACAGCCACCAAAAAATAAACTGATGGAAACTCCAGGAATGCAAAGATTTGGACTTAGGTGTTCTCAGGACCTGGAATCCCCAGGAGCTGTAAGGGTAGCATTTAAGCAGTTTTCCTCACTTACAGGAAGTGATGGTTCTTGCAACGGACGTGACCGAGCACAGCCTCTGAACTTCCTCCACGAGGGAGATGGCACAGCTGTGGCTGATCTTGTGTGCTGTCACCCACTGCCCGAGACACCATGGCAGAGGGAGAGATTTACCTTCTCCCAGGAGCTTCCTCATCAAAATGAGAATGCACATCCAGATGGCACTCCCAGATGAGCCTAAGGAAATGAAGACCGGGTTCTTCCGAGGCCTGGAAAAACTATGCCAGGTGGTAATAAGGGTAAGCAAGGCACCGTTTTGATTTGTCACTGGACTTCCACAGCTGTCTGTGGCCTGGAGCAGCCCGGGATTTCCATGGGAAGATCCTGATAGGGTTGGTCAGATACCAGTTCCCACAAATATCCCTGCCCTCCAGGAGAGGTTGTATCTACACATTTATTGTAAAATGGGATTCTTGAAGTTTGGAATGATTTCAGTTTGCAAGGAAACGTGGCATTTGAAGTTTTTTTGAGCAGAGTGTTTGGTTACTCCCCGTAATTCCAGCAAAGGTTTGGTCATCAATGAGTTGAAGGAAGGCAATGGTAGGCAAAGCCTTCATGTCGGGGCTGGATGTTGTATATTTTAGCCACGCCTAAGCATTCACTATGATCTGATCCTCGTGAAACTAAACATCATAGTCACTCAGTTGGTCACATGTCCTCATGGTGGCTTTTGGGGCTCCGCTAGTCCAAACCCACCCCCTCTGATGGTAAGAGCCACGACTGAGATCTGAGTTGCGTTGTTGGAACTCTGAACCTCACAGTTCACAACAGACTTCCTGTCTCCAAATACGGATTTTAGGCTCTTTGAAACCATCAAATCATGGGCTCTGAGTTTTATTAAGCACATGCATAATTTCTGTGCCAGGGAATAAGTATATAACACCAACTACACAGTCACTGGGCGTGTGTGAGAGGACACAGGAAATACCACACACTGGTGTTCCTCAGAGCACACACATGCCCAAAGGGCACATGTGAACTTTCAAGTCAAAAATTGAAATTATTTTACAAGTCCTTAAGTACGGGTGCACATGATAAACTAGAGTGCTGCCAAAACTGATTAGATTTGGATTTGACCTTTAAATGCTAGATACGTATTTACGTGACACATTTTGCTAGTGGACTGTGCACTGCCTGGAGAGAGGTGTGGGTGCTGAACCACAAAGCAGCATGAGGACTTTTGCGACGTGATTGTCTCTGCTTTGTGATCTCTTCTATGTCTCCCAGGGTGGTTGGTGGCAGTGGTCCTTCAGACCCTCCGTGGTACTAAATATGTAATACTCCTCCCCGCCAGGGACTACTATTCGACCCCACTCAGGATGCTGTCAGGAGATGGACATGGTTGGTTTCTTATGAAAGAATTGTGCTCTTAAGGATGAACGTCAATGTCCCTCAAAATGAATGCAATTCCTTTTGCCCCTCCCTTATTCTCTCCTCCCTTCCCTTTCTTCTTTTTCTTCTTTCCTTTCTTTTGTCCTTTCTTCCTCCTCTTTTGGGGTAGCTAAATCGATATGGACCTCTCCTTCACCTCCTCTTTCTAATTTTACAGTCCCAACTTCAAAACTTCCATCCTCTCCCGGTAGTGCTAGATGCTTGTTGGCGCTGTCCCAGCTGGGGGGCCTCTACACCACTCACTGGACCCCATTACATGATGTACACCAAGCTGCCACCTCACTTAAAGCCTTATCTGACAGGGTCATGTCTCTGTGCCTTGTCACATGTTGCTACCTCCTCTTGGTCTGGCCCAAACCTCACTGCCTCTGTGAAGCCTTCCAGAACAATCCTTCCCCCATCAGTCAAGTTCTGCAGCCCTGAGGACACGCCCCAGGATATGTAGCCTGTCCCCCAACCCTAGAGTGATTTCTTATCTCCCTCTAGGCCTGGCACAGTGCCCATAGAAGTGAGGAGTGAAGAGTGAGGGAGGAGTACATGCATAGCTCTGGGTTAGAGCCAGCTGCTGCCACTTGCTTCTGCTTGCCATTCCAGGAGTCTGCTCTCTGCACCATCCGCAGGTCACAGCCTCTACATAGAGATGTCTGACCAGGCTGAGTGAAGCCAGTATAGGGCTTAGCTGTTCCCTATCTCCGTGAAGATTCCCTGGGAATTTGGACAGTTCCATTCCTTGGAACCTATGACTCTTCCTTCCCAGGTAGTTGACCCCCAAAAGTGTCTAGTTCATTTTGCTTCTCCAGTGTTTGAGGAAGGAGGCATGAGAAGGCCTTGGACTTCGTGGCTGAATCTGAAGAGGAGAGGCAAGGACTTGTGGTTTCCACACCTTCCTTTAACCAGGTGAGGAACAAAGGCAGGAAAGAGGCTAAGTCCTGGGTGGGGGTGGACAATAGGCCACTTGGTCCTGGGAGACAATGGGAGCCACTGGGGAGGCAGGGTGCTTACAAAGCATGCCACTCTCACACAACTTGCTACTAGCTGTTCCTGGGGGACCTGGCAGGGGCAACCACAATAGAGGAAGGTGGGAATCCAAAGGAGACTCACACCCAGGGACTGGCATCCAGGAACATCTCTTCTTGGCCATGGCTCAGCTTCTAGCTATTCAGCTGGGTGTAACAAGTCTGGCTCAGCTTCTAGCTATTCAGCTGGGTGTAACAAGCTCTGGTCAATGGCATAAGTGATAGATGTTACCCCCTGCCACAGCCAGGCTGCCTGGGGGGATAACTAGATCCAAAGCCTGATACAAGTGTCCTGAGAGCACCCCTCTGAATGCCTTTTGTCTAACAAAGTGTCCCAACTCCACCATCATCTGCCAACATCTTACTCCTAGCACATCTTACCCCCAGGAGCCTCTGTTGTGCCATGGCTTTCTGCAAAAAAGCTTTCACCATTTTGTAGAGTGTGCCATTCTGTCTGTCTGAGAACAAAACAATCCAGCTCTTGAATAAAGCTGGAGATGAAACTATTTGGCCAATTAGGGAAAGATACAAGACAATGGAAACTTGGATATTTAGAAACACCCAATTTTCCATTCAGTTCATCCAGATGTATAAGATCATTCATCCTGAGCGGATAGTTTGAAGACCATTTGTGTCAGTTACATGGCTACTGATGGTTGGAAACAGACTCTCAAGTCTTTTCCAGCCATGTAAATTGATCTCTAAGGATCAGATGGCCGAATCTGTATTTAAACCACCTCTGTTGGTGACACTTGCGGATAGGAAAGTTTAAGAACCAACGACTCTGTTCAGACACGCCAGGCTTTCAGGGAGGCAGTGAGAGTACAGCATGCCCCAGCTCACACCCCTGTTGCTTCTGAGCTGATGCAATATAACTGCACCTGATATAACGTCCTCACTAAAACCAGGCAGATTTGTTCATCCTGCACTTAGGTTACATTCTAACAATGCACAGCCTTCAGCTCCTGTAAGGGTCCCATCGCCAGCAGGCAAAGCCATCTAATCATGTGCAAGGTGACAACCAGGACATGTGCTTGGCCCCATTCTTTCTGTCTTCTCTTAGGAAGAAAGGCACATGAAAAGAAAAAGAGCTTCACAAACACAAGGAGAGAGGTTTATTGCTCAGGGTGACAGGAGTCTGAGCTGAGTCCTGGGAGAACGTACATTTGGAATGAGACGACTCGTATCGTCAAGCTCCTGTCTGACTTGTAAGCAAATACAGGCCAGCTTCTGGGGAGGCTTCTGGAAGGTGAACTGGTCACAAGACCCACGAACCCTTGCGCCATGACACCCATCAAGTGGACTACTCCGCTGGAAGCCCCAGACTTTGACAGCTTCTTCAGGAAGGGATCTAAGGAACCAGATGTGCATACACATGTAATCTCAGCTCGTGGGGAGGCTGATGCTAGAGGTTGCAAGTTTGAGGCCAGCCTGGGTAGTTTTGCAAGACTTTGACCCAAAATTTTAAAAGGGACTGAGGTATAGCTCGGTGGTGGAACATTTGCCTAGCATGCACAAGGTTCTAGGTTCTACCCCCAGTACCACTCCCCTCAAAAAAAAAGCTACAATAGTGCCAGAGTGATTATTAACAACAAATTCTGAACATCTAGGATGATGAACTGAGCCCTCTATATAGATTTAGTAGTCAGAAATCTTCTCTGTTACAAGTGTTATTTTCAAGTTTCTTAAAATCTTTTTTCCCTGTCCAGCTATTTCCTACATTTGGACCTTAATGTTTAAGCCTTACACTAGTTGAAGTAAAGCAAACATATACAGACCCTTTGATTTAGATTCCAAACTCTTGGTGTTTCTATGTGTTGTACCTGAGAAAACCACGTGACATTTGACAAATTAAATTCCCCAAATGAGGTAGATAATTCAATTGGGAATAATGAAAGCAGGGGGCAAACTTTAGAGACTGCCTGTAGATGAATGTAGACATTTATTGAAAGGTACTTATAGCAGAGTTGGTTGACACTGATTTCTAATGCAGCAGTTTTTTTTCTCACTGCTCCTTGGGTTTTAATTCCTATGTCTAAATGATGATAAAATATGTAATCAATCAACTTATCTGGGGGTTTTGTCTACATGAGGCCATTATAACTGGTTTTATATGGGTTTTGAGCAGTTTCAGAGGGACAAGGAATTATGAAATGCGTGTTTTACAGCGTGTGGTATTGTGGGTGACTGATCTTGCGTCTTAGCTAAAGAAGTCGAAAGGGGGATCTAGTTGCTACCAGGAGTATAATATGTTGCCTGTACAGAGCAAGCAGAGAGGGGATTTGCTACAACTTTTCCTCCGAACTGATACTGCTTGCATTTGACTGTCTGCTGTCCTCATTCACTGGGTTGCTAGTCTTCTTTTATCCAATTTTAGGAGTATTTGTGTGAAAGGGATTATGCGTATATTCAACTTCGTATGTTGTCTTGACTCTCGGGTTGATTTCAACCTCAGTGGCACTTTTGGTGTTGGGATAATGGGCGTTGGCAGCTGCTTTTCACTAGGAACTCAACAGAAGTATCTCTAGTGATTTGAACTTGAATGGCCAGACAGGCTGTGAACCAGAGCAACTTCGTTTCAGTAACACACAAAGTCATGTCCGGCAGTGATGTGCTGGGAGATGTTTAACTAACTCTCTGGGGGAAAGGCCTGATTAATAGCATTTGCATGGTATGGAAACTTCCACCATGGCTGATTTAAAGCTACCAATGTGATGCCCCTGATCCCAGAGGGGAGCGGAGTCATGCCCTGTTGGCTCCCCAGAAGGCTGGCTGGGGAGAGCTTGATGAGAGACCCAAGCCAGTGTCCCAAGGGGGTTCCTTGGAAAGCCCAGGTTCCTTTTTGGTAAGGAGGCAGATGTGAGCAAGTGTGTGCATACCTCTGCCAGCAGTGGGAAGATGTCACAGCCTCCTCAGATGCTACATCTGTCCCTATTCTAGTCTCCATGGAAACTTTCAAACCTGATGCCACTTGACCTGGCTAAGTTGCTTTCTAAAACAGGAGCTAAGAGTTAGTAAGACAATATATTCTCAAATGGGCAGACACTTCTCTACTTTTAAGTACTGGGGCTGCCTGGCAGTGCAAACCATCAGACTCTCCTGGTTGGTCCCTGGTACACAGTGTCCTCCTCTCTCTACCTCCCAAGTGAGGATGTGTGGAGCTGAAGGAACAGAATGAGCCATCTGATTTCATGGCTCCCCATTCTTTCACCCTGGAGGAATCACTTAAAGGATTGAGAAATAATAGCTTTGAGCATTCACAAATCAATTTTAAAATAATAATGTGATGGACAGAAAACATGGACCACTCATCTTATTTTTTTATGAAATCAAAACTGGGGCCGCTGATGGGTTGGTACATGTTTTACAATATTCCATGAAAGTTTTACTATCTCACCGGTAGCACAGGGAGCGTTCTTGGTGACTTTTCACAGTCTCTGCTTTCTATAGATAGATGTACAGAGAGTAGGATATTGAGCAACCTGGATAACAGAACCCAGTGCCTGAAAATCAAGACCAGATTTCTGCTCAGTTCAGTACTTGCCCATCTGTTTCAAAAGACTCAGTGGACAAGATGCATAAGACAAGGTAAAATTCTTCCTACTGATTCAGGTCTCAAGGGGGACAGGAAGAGCCACCAGCTACCATCTTCCTGTTTCAACTTGGTGCTCACATTTATGACATGTAAATCACAAGAAGGTGACTTTTGGGTCAGACTTTGAAGAAACTAGTATATGTATTATTACCCTGCCTATTGAAACCATTTTCATGCTGAGATTGTCTACACACAAATATAAGTTTTCTTTTTTGTGGGAGGAGGAGAGAAAAAACGTTATATCCAATTTGCCATTCCTGGGACAACTGGTGAGCAGCAACTGGATGGCCACTAATTGTTAAACATCTTCCCCTTAGGAGCAGAGCCCCAGGGTCTCAGATGAGCACATTTTAATTGGTACTAGCTGGATAATATTTGAGTTGAAGCAGCCATACCTACCAGCAGAAAAAAGTCAGTATGTCAGATCCGGGGCCACATGGCCACCACCAGCCTCACCTGCAGCATGACTAAAACATCCCATGGAGACCATTGCTTTTCTTCAGCATGGAGTCTCCTGTCCAGTGGTTCAAGCAGGTGGATGCCATGCCTCCCCAGTGGCCACCAGCACTGTATCCTTGACAGTGACTGAACTGTCATCCCCAAGGGAGACTCTGATGAGTCTAGGAGCTCAAAGAAGTCTCCTAAGAAGAAAGGCCAGGGCATGGCCTATGGGCATCCTTTGGTGACAAACAGGGGCAGTCCAACATCTGCCCTCGAGGAGCCAAGAAACAGACCCCAGAACCCCAAGTCACCGGGTTCACTGAGGGATGGTTGTGGCATCCATCCAGGATCCCTTAGCCTGACCCCCTTCTTCTCCCCAGCCATCTCATTCTAAACTCTCCATCAGGAACATGGTCCTTCACTCAGACACCGGCAGAATGTTCTGGCTGTGAGAGTCACCTGTGAGGCCTGAGGAGTGGATGGAGCGTCTGTTGAGGATCCTGTTCAGAATCTCTTTGCAGCTTTTGCGGTACTGGTGTCGCAGCAGGGAGTACACAAAAGGGTCAGATGCAGCCTTGCTGTAGGCCAAGCACTTGGAAAGCACCCCCCAGTGGGAGCCAATGGGCGCCGAGGAGAAGAGCTCCACCAGCCTGCAGAGAGAGAGCATGTTACTGGGAACACCGCTGGCCAGGGCATGACTTCCTGGAATGCTCCATTTCCCAGAGACCGTGTCTTCAGTAAACAAGGATGACAACAACAGTGCAACCAGTGACGATGATGACAAAGAACACTTGTCAGGCATTTATTTTATTCTAAACACCATGCTGGTAAACCACTTCACTGAACCAGGAGATATGACTATCCCCATTTTACATATGAGGAAATAGAGGTTTCGTGAGGTTAAGTAATCTGCCCATAGTCACATGGCAAATCAGTTTTGTAAAGGCAGAATTTAGACCCAGCTCTGTCTGACTCTGGGTACCAAGCTTCACTAAGAAATTGGCCAACAAGCTGATGGTATCCTGGCTTTGGCTCATCTCTGGGCAAGGCTTTGCTCTCCTTGGACATGCAGGTCTTACATGAAGAGCAAAGAGGTTGAATGACTGTCTCTATGATCTTTTCAACCAGCAGTCTGGTTTGACTCTATTTCAAATCTGGTTCTGCATTCCTAAGGAGGCTGGATGGGAGAGAGGGATGAGCAAACATTCTGTCTAGCTCAGAGTCTGTCCTGCAACAGGAATGACTCTGCTGTCAATGAAGACATCTTCCCAGATTTAGGATTCTTGTGTCTCTGACAGGAGGAGCAGTCAAGGTAAATGTCATTCCACTGGGGAGTGCAAGGGAAGATACGGCCACATGTCTGAGGATACAGGTTCTTAGGGTCACCCCTGGTATCCACTAACTACCATTCCAGAAGCTAATGCCAGACTAGGGAGTCCCTAAAAGCTTCTGGCTGTATACACAGAATTCCCCACCCCCAGTCAAGCCACTTTTCTTTCTCAACTGTGTCCAGTATGCTTGACTATTCTTGGACATCATCCAGCATTAGCAGGAGGTATCAGTGAGCTACACATCCGGGATGGAGATGCAAGATTACAGATCATTCTCTTTCTCACCCATCGTCAAATGAGGACACTGAGGCCAGAGAGGAACAACGGGTGCCCAACATCACAAAGCAAGTGAATAGCCACAGCACCTGTATTTTCTGAGAGTCTGGCACTTGTTTTCTGCCTGGGATACCTGTGGAAGAGAGGTGGTGGTGGCCCTCATCTTGGTAGGCTGCCCGGGGGAGGACCTAAGTAAAGAAAATGCCGAGCTTGAGCTGTGACTCCTCTGCCAGCTTCTGTTGATTTTCCTGAGGCCTCCAGGGCAGGCTGCAGAGCCAGTGAAAGGAAGGAAGAGGAAGCTGATGGGGATTCTACCCCTGCGGAGGTAACCCTTTCCTAAACAGACTCCCAAGCAATCTCCTCTGAGCCCCGATCTGATCTCTGCCTTCCCATTTGTAGCATCCTCCTCTGTGCCTTGCCCTTTGACCCCAGGGTGGCCTACAACTGTGTCTTCTCTCAAGTTCCTGGGACCCTGAATGAGAAACTGGAGCTGTTAGCATTTGGAAAATATACTTTTAAGAAGTCTATTTTGAGTAGTGATGAATTTACTGATACAAAAAAAAATTTAGTATTCACACCCAATAATTACACTGAAATAGCTGAATGCCAACACACTGTTGCTATGTGGTGTCAAACCACATTTCCAAAATGTAAGTCTTCTGTGTATTGCTAAATTCATTCTAAGCATCATGGCTCTCCCAAAAGAATTTCTCAAAAGTGCCAAATACCATCAAACCATCCATCAAGATCAAAATTATCAATTGATGGTTCTCTGGATTTCACAGAATATAATTATTCAAGACAATTTAAAATTTCACAGTTTAGAAAATGAAAGGTAAAATCTATTGTATTTGTTTCTCCAAGAGATTTTTATGTGAAGCCTGAACCCTCTGCCAGCTCTGTAATAATAGTCCTAGTTAGTGTCTCCTTTGAGCCAACCACTTGATGAGGATAATCTCTAATCTTAAAATTATCCTGCAGAGTGGATATCATTATTCCCATTTCACATTTGAGAAAACCAAGGCTCATAGAGATTGAGCAGCAAGCCAGGGCCTCCTGTATGGCAAATGTAGCCCCATCTGCCTGCAGTCCAAGCCCTGACTAAAGGCCACACTAGGATCTGAATCTTAGCATTGCAGACCAGAAGAGATGAGCTCCTGGGTCTCTTCACCTCAAAGAGCCGCTTTCCATGAGGTCATTATATGCGACACAGAATTTTTGTCTCTTGCCCTTCCCCACAGGGCACATGGCAATTTCTGCTTTGAACAGCCAGAGTCTGGCCTTTGTCAGATTCTGTGCAGAGAGAAGCTCGCGAGGAGCGTAGTCCTGAACATGGCCCCACCTGGCCTCCAGCCAGGGGAATGCTGAGCTGCTCCTTCTGTGCTCAGGTGTGGTTGGTTGAGCCCCCGTCTGCTTTCCCTGTGCACATGGACACCCTGTGCTTGTCTAGGGTGTTCGCTTTGTTCTGTCCTGACTGACAGTTTCAAGTCTCCGTTCATTTCTAGGGGCTGAGAAAAGGCAAGGATTTCCGTGTCACAACCTCATCTTTCTAATTTCAGGTGAGGGAGGACGTTTGGATGACCACAAGGTCCCTTCCAGATGAACTTTTAGAAAGGGAAGGCTTCAGCCCATCTTCCTGTGCTGTATTTGGCTCTGCTCAGCCCTTCCCAGGACCCTCCAAGACAGGTGCAAGAGTGCTCGGATCAGCCATGTTCTATGACTGGGCAGAGTCACAGCTACGCTCAGCCTTTCTTTCTCCTCCACTCTACATGGGTGGTTTATTGCGTCCATTTCCTGCTCCTACCTGCAGCACAGGCAAATTTGCCAAAGTGTGAACAGCCCTGGGAATAGAGAATACTTCTCCCTTGTCCTCCAGGAAGCAGAACAGATCCCCAAAACTCCTGCCAGCTGCCTCGACTTTCCATTAAGCACCAAAGTGACTTTCTATGTATTCCCCGAGGTGTAGGCTGGAAAAATTTATCTCCTGTCAGGTTCCATTTTAAGGAAAAATGTTTGTGTATTGTTATGGTTTGTGTCTAGATGTCCCCCCAAAGCCTCATGTGGTAAGAATTAGCTGGATCTAGAGTGTGTGATGCTGGGATTAAGGGCATGTGATCACTAAATTGATCTACTGATTGGTTTAGCACCGCCCTAATCCTAGCAGCCTGGATAAGATATAAAATACAGGAAGAAGCTGGTTAGTCCCGTTGGTTTCACCCCTTGCTTACCTTGCTGCCTTCTGCCTGTCTGCCATGCCACCCTGCCTCGGACCCAGCTGACTGTAGACTGAAACCTGTACAATCTGTGAGCCAAATAAACCTTTCTACTCCTAACTTTGGGTGTCTGGTATTTTGTCTCAGCAATGAGAGAAAAGTAACTAAGACATGCATGTGTAGTCAAAATGTCCATATGTCTGCCCTGGCTCAGCTGTCCCCACCCCCCACTTGCCCTGAGTGCCCTCCGGAACAGTCCATACTTAGCAGGCCAGGGGAGAGAAGGGCTGTGGAGGAGGAAGAAGGGGCTGGTTTTCCAAGCATTTCAGGTAACTCTGATGTGGAAGCTTTAGCCCCTTAGGGAAGAAGACGGGGAAGTACCCCAGAGGTGTGTGTGCAATTCCATATGTGTGCACATACCTATGTGTTGGGGACTATAAAGTGCTGCAGGGTACAGAGCTTGTTGAATTAGAGCTGGACATAGTAAATATACCCTTCTGAGTCCATGTGAGATACAATGCAGACACACACAGATTATGGCCCCCAAATCCTATGCACTTGCCCACCTCTGCACCTCTCTGCTCAGGTATGTATGCAGGGGATTTCTCTTTGAGCCATGGGTTCTCTCTGGGCACCAAGCCCCCCTGATGCTGCTCACTGGCAACTCTCTGAGCAGGCTGTCACAGCAGAGGGCCACCCAAGAAAGCTGTCGAGCCCCACCCCTCATCCTGGGTAGTCCTAGTCCCTGGAATGAGGATGTGGTTACAGTTGTCTGAACTGAGGCATTCTGTGAACCCCAGAAACCAGTGACCTGACCTTGCTCCACAGTGGAATCCCTCAGAGAGAGAGTTCCTGGGTTAGACCTACAGTCCCCACCAACTCCTCTGGTCCTGGGCTCAGTGCCTCATCGACTGCTTCCTAACATCATCTGCAGCCCTTAAAAGCATTCTTCCTACTGTACACAAATGAAACCAAAGCACTGATGTATCAAAGCCATATGGCCCAAACAGAGAAGAACCAGGATTCGAACCCTGGACTGTGGGTGCAGAGACCATGTGCCTTCTTGGAGCCAGTCTGGCTCACAGGCCTTTTGGGTCAGTTTCTGGTTCCACGGTACAGCCATTGTTCAACCTAAATTTTTGTCTCTGATTCTCTTTCCTTTCTCCCTCTCCATTTCTGTTTTTTGGTTTGTCTTTGATTCTGTCTCTGCCTGTATGTGTCTGTCTCTATCTCTCTCTCTCTCTCTCTCTCTCTCTCTCTCTCTCTCTCTCTCGCCCACACCCACCTCTCCCCTGCCCCTACTACATGGTGTATATGGAATCCACAGAGCATTCCTTGGGAAGCCAGCCCCTGGTCTTCCCAAGACTCCTGGAGAACTTTTATTTCAAGATCTATAGGCCATAAAGCTGATAACTTTAAATTTGCGTGAGACATTACAGTGGAAAAGTCATTTTATTAATAGAATATTAACATTTAGGAGTTACCTGCATATTAAATCCTTCTCCCGTCTACCTGGGAGCCACAGTAATGGACCTGTCAGAGCCCCAAATGCCTCAAAGCTTGATTCCAATTACTGGGGACACCTGTAATTATTTGTAAGCATATATTGCTGCAGAGACGATAGCCTTCCAACTGCTCTAGGCGTGTGAACTTAATTTTTTTTTTTTTTGTGGTGCCAGGGATCGAACTCAGGGCCTTGTGCTTGCAAGGCAAGCACTCTAATCACTGAGCTAAATCCCCAGCCCGCATGTGAACTTTAATTCAGAAAATATTTGGCAAGAACCGTTGGGCGAGACTGTGCTGTGGGTCTGCCGGCCCTGCGCCATTGCTCCAGGAAAGCGCTATTGACCCAGAGTTCTGAGGACACTGGAGCTGATGTGACTGTGAAATAGAGGTGTCAGATTCCTGTTAAGAGTGAAGATGGAGCTTTTCAGTGTCTCCCTGTGTTGTCTTATACACCCCAGTGCCTAAGAGCGTGGTGGCTCTTAGGTTGGCAAGGTGGATGACTGTCTTTCTGAGAGCTGCTTGCTCCACGGGCACATGTCAACCGTGTCCACATCGTGCAGAATGCTCTACACAGGTGACTTTATTCTTCACCACAGGCTGATTTCCCTCATAATCAGGGAGTGCTCTTCAATTTTGATCGGGAAGAAGATAGGAGAGTTCGAACCAGGTTCCCTGGAGGTTGATGTTTGGTTAAACTCTGCTCGAGCCCCGCCAGCCTGGCAGTTGAATGCCTTAGCAGTGCTAGGAGCTCTGATGTGGTTCTGGGTGTGCCAGCCCACACCCAGAGCCCAGAGGGACCCTGACATGCAGTGAGCACATTTATGAATACCCCTCCCTGGACTGTGCCTGTGGCTCCCAGCTACCCTGAAGACTAAGCATCCTTATCTCCTCAATCACAGACTGGGTGGGGGTGGGGGTACTGGAAAGAGGAGGTTGCCCTAAGAGAGGTGCGATTTTAGGAGGACCTCTTGGGAGGATCTGCCAACATCATATTCCCTCCCTGCTGCCCTATCTGGGTGCCTGACACCCCTTCTATTTGGACCCTCATACCCCCAAAGAAAGCACTGATTTGGTTCCTGGGGACACATTCCCAGGTAACCCCAACATTGTGCTGGACACTGGACAAGGAGGGGAGGTGGAGAGGAGGTTCTGAGCACCCTCTTAGACTGACTGGAATGGGTCCCAGTGGGCTCCTAGTCCCTGAAGAGTCACATGAGTGACTAGAGGGCTAGAAAGGAGGGACTGGGGACACGGCGTCAGCCCCCTTCAGCCCTAGACCACCTGTTCTTGCAGAAGCACTAGCCAGCAGTGGGACATATCAAGGCACATGTGATGTGGCATTTTCTAGTAATGAAAATCCGTTTTAATTATATATTTGATTTAACTTTATAGCATTTACTATGATTTATCATTTCACAATGGAATCAATATGAAAATTATTAATTATATATATTTTTGTCATTTAAATTTTAGAAATCTGGTGAATTCTAAACCCAAAGCTCATTTCATTTTGGATAGGCCATGTTTCAAGTGCTCTGTAGCCTCCATGGCAGGTGGTGCCCATGAGGGATGACAAGGCTCCAGACCCTCATTCCTGCTGTCCCTTCCATTTGGATTGTCACACACACACACACACACACACACACACACACAAAGCCAGGCCCACTTCACAAGCCTTATCCATGAAGCCTCAGCCAGGGGAATGCTATTCTGCCTCGGAGCCCCAGACCCAGAACCTGGCTGGAACCTGGCCAATGACAGCATGTTCCCTCTGGGTTCGAGGCTGTCTACAGAGTCTGTGTCCCCATGAGGGGACTCCTCAGGTCTCACCGATGGATGCCTCATCTGTAGAGGCTCTTTCATGGGCTGTGCAGAGAAGATCCTGGAGATATGTGTGCTGAAATGACATGAAGTATGTTTGCACAGGCTTGGGGGGCTTTAAGTTTGCTTAGGATGGCTCCTTCCTGCACATGTGAAGCCACGTGGGAGCACGGGATGGTGGCAACAGGGACTAGATGTCTTCACCAGAGCTCTATTTTGCATTCATGAGGTTTCCTTGGTGTCCCCTTTCTCCCTAATAGGTTGCCGCTCACCCCCAAAAGACGAACTGTTTTGTGGATGTTTTTAAAAACTCAAAATGCATCAAATCCATTTGGAGTGAACATATTGAATCTACAATCAATTTTACTAAAACATTATTTCCTGGGTACTATTAGAAGGAACCAAGCTACAATTTGAAAAAAAAAAAAGGAAAATTTTGCTAGGAAATGACATTAAGCCAGAGAAAGATCCAATCATTCAAAAGTGGAGCCACATTACCTATTCCCCTCAGAGGGTTCAGGTTCACCTCATTAGCCATGACTCTCCTTGCTCTGGAGTCCAAGAGGAGGCACTTCTGTATGCCCACTCTCTTTTGACAAAACTTCCTGTGTTAGATTGAATCCTCTTCCATCCTGGGTAGCTGTCCTGGGTGCAAAGAACCATCTGTGCACAAAATGGCAATAGTGTTGAGATCTAGTGGACAGTTTGATGGAAGAATAGATGGTTCTGCTCTGCCCTGGTCAGACCCTCCCAGAGACCTGCAGACAGCTACGTACGGTGTTCAAAGTTAGGTGCAGGCCCACTAGGTCTCCCCAGGAGGAGCAGCATGCCACGGGAGACAGTGAAAGACAGTGGAGCTGTGATGCCCAAGGGCGAGAGAAGCGGACTGACCAAGGGGAGGCCAGGATCACTGCACACAGCGATGTAGGGTGCAGAGGACATTGTTCTGGGCTGCAGAAGGCAGAATTGGGAGTGGTGGGCTGGAGCTTCAGCCCACCAAAGTGAACCAAGCTTCAGCTCAGTGTAGACAAATAAGGAAAGCAAGAAGACTGTCCACAGCAGGCCCCTCCTTGCCCAGGCATGCAAGATGCTTCGAGGCAGGAAGTGTCCTTCTCTGGCCCTGCACCTAAGGGTGCTGATGATTGGAGATGCTGGGCTGAGTTATCTCAGACACACACACACACACACACACACACACACACACACGGAGACAGAGACAGACAGAGACAGAGAGAGAGAGGGAGAGAGAGAGAGAGAGAGAGAGAGAGAGAGAGAGAGAGAGAGAGAAAGATTCTGCCCAGATCCCACTTTCTGGACTCAATGAAAGTTTCCACTTCTACCTCCTAAGAGCATCAAAGTTCCTTTTTTACTGCCAACTTCCCAGACTATCAAAACTCTTTGGATACAAAAACTCTTTCTTTCCCCTTCCAGTCCACCAAATAGATTGAGTGATACATATTTTTTCTTTTTTCTGGATGAAACTGGCACAGGGGAACTGTCACAGCCAGAGCAGGAGGGCTTGGGGATGGCACTGCCTAGAGGCCAGCGGACAGCAGCCTCGGCTCTTTCTGGGTCTGCCACTCTGGAGAGAGGAGGGAAAGTTCACAGCATCTGGCCTAATGGTGGGAGCGCATAGTCACAGGAGCAGTAGGCACACCCAGCTGGGCACAGGAGTGCTCCCTGTTGCTGTGCAAGGGGCAAGTGGCCCTGCAGTGGACCTCCGGGGCTGGGCTATCCAGCTCTCAGTGGGCAGCAGGTGTCCAGGCACTGAATGATGTTTTCTTCTACCTTTTTCCACATTTCCTTTCTGTTAGGTCCTTTTGGACTTATGGGCCTGGGATACAGTGTCAGAATGATGAGATTTGTAAATGGAGTAGGAGAGAGCCACATCCTCTTGGTTTTGATTTTTTTTTTTTTTTTTTTTTTTTTTTTTTTTTTAGTGCCAGGGATCGAACTCAGGGCCTTGTGCTTGTGAGGCAAACACTCTAACCACTGAGCCAAATCCCCAGCCCCTCTTGATTTTGATTTTAACCCAAAAGAACTGAGGCTGACTATGGAGAACAGTATAATGGTCCCTCAAAAAACTAAAAATAGATCTACCGTATGATCCAGCTGCCTCACTTCCAGTATGCACCCAGGGAAATGAAACTGACATATCAAAGACTTACCTGCATATCCATGTTTACTGCTACACTCTTCGCAATAGCTAAGATGTGAAATCAATATACCCCTCAACGGGTGAATAGGTAAAGAGAATGTAGAATATATACAAAATGGAATATTGTTCAACCATAAAAAAATAATATCCTATTATTCTCAGCAAAATAGATGGAAACGGAAGACATAATTAAAGTAAAATATATAAGACGCGAGACAAATACCACATGCTCTCTCTTATATGCAGATGTTAAAGAAATCAATCAGAATGTAGAATTGTGGTCACTGGAGGCTGGGAAGGGTGGAGGAAGGAGACAGAAGGAGGTCGGGTAATGGGCACCCAAACACAGTGAGTTAGAAATAATAAATTCTAGTGTTCTCCAGCACAGAGGGGTGACTGTAGTTCACAATAACTCATGTATTGTATGCATATCTAGTGGAGAGGAGCTCAAAAGAGCCAAGCACAAAGTAATGATAAGGAGAGGAAGACATTAATTGCTTGGATTTGACTAGTACATATTATATCGCATCGAAATATCACACTGTACTGCCTAAATATGTACAGTGATTATGTGTTAATCAAAATGTTTTTAATTTTTAAAGAGATGGAAATGTTAACAACCCCAATCCAATCATTGCACACTGTATACACATGTCAAATTGTCACACTAGATCCTATAACTATGTACAATTAAAATAGTAATTAAGAATAAAGAATTGGAAGCTAAAGTGGAAAAGTAGACATGCTCCTTTTCAGGGGTCCTGGCAAATTCATTCTCACCCTCACTGAGCCCTCTAGGAAAAGTGTGTGGCCAAGAGAGGCCCCAGCTCCTGAAGGTCTGGAGCTCCGCTTTGTTCTCGAAGTCCCCCCCGCCTGCAGGTCGGCTCACCTGGTGATCACATAGGGGGCAAAGCACACGAGGAAGGTCCCTATGAAGGTGCTGATCTTCTTGGTGGCACGCTGCCGCCTCCGCTTCTGCTCCTCCAGGCAGCGTTCCCGCACACTGTGAGAGAGGGGACAAGGTGACTCACGAGCAGCCTGGCCCAGGCACAGTAAGGTACTCCTGGTACACACAGGCAGTGGCCCCCAGCTTCAGAGTTAGGTGAAGGAACCAGAGACCCTGGTCAAGTTTCTGCTGTCGCTATGTGATCTTGGGCAAAGTGTGTGACATTGATAAGCCTCAAGGTCATCCTCTGTACTATAATATTATACATTACATATTTTATTCATTTACTTTCTTAAACATGATGTAATGAAATATAAAAAAGAACTGTTTAGAGACTTAACTGCATAACCACACAGATGCATGAAATGTATTCAGTGTATAAAGTACATGGAGCAATTAGCAACTGGAAACAATAAACATTAATTATTATTATTGCTATTTATATTGTTCACTAATCACCTGTTATATACCAGCTCCAAAGAGCTGCTCTTTCTAAGTTGTAGCATCTCTAGTTCTTGTCTTTACCAGAAGTCAGTCCTGGCAGGTACCCTCCACCTGCCAAAGTGGATTTTACCTGCTGTGTTTTATAGTGAAGACCATGAGCTGAAGACCCTTCTGCTGTGAGGCGGAACAATTTGCTTGGCCATCAAGTGGAGGCAGGATTTGAGCTGTGTCCTATTTCACTTGGGACAGCCTAGAGTCTGCACATACAGAGTGGCATGGATGGGGCCGCCTTTCCTCCACATTGTCAGCCCTGTTACCTCTATACCAAAGCCTCATTCCGGCCTCAAGCTAGAGACACAGCATTACAGAGTCACCAAAGGAGAAGTCAGTTAATTCCTCCAGAGGCTAAGCTTAGAGAAACGGAGTGACTACCATGTCCTTGCGGAATTGGGGACACAGCTTGGAGTGTAGAATCAGGAGCCACCAATGCCTCTAACCACCAATGCCTGTTCCTACTCCACTCTCTTGGGGACCTTTCCATTTCGGTGCCAGCTGAGAGCAGTGGCTCTTTTAACACACTGTGTGCAGTGACAGAAGTGCATGCGCAACAGCTCCTCTGCGCATTGTCACAGGCAAGGAGCACTGAAAAGTGGCCCTGGAAAGGCAAGCCCAGCCCACCTCAAGGCTTCACACACTCCAGCTCAAGAAACCCGATATAGGCATGTGTTTTTACAGTTGATGTTCTGAATAATTCATGGGAGTCTAAAGTGGGCAGAGAGGATGGCTGCAGACACAGTCGTCCAGGAAGTGCAGCAACTTGTCAGAGGCTGGCTTGGGTGGAAGTGACCTGCTCCAAAAATAGGCTGGTCTGCTCTGCAAAAGCAAGTCACGGAGAGAAGATTCATGAGGCAGACCCATGTACATTGTTAATGCAAGGTGGCCTTCCTTCCTTCCAGAGAGCCACCATTTAGACGCATTATTGTAGCTCTTCTTACTCAGATTTCCTATCATAGATGGACAATTCTATGTTAGTTTGGATTGAGGGATCCTAAAATTCTTGTGATATTTGTCCCTTGACTTTTGCCTTTCCAGGAATTTATAGAGTTGGGAACTGAAGTTGAACTTGGTACAAACGGGTTTCATGGTGGCTGAAAATGTATAGCTCATGATATTTCTACTTAACTTCTAACGACTGATATTAATAATAACCCACATTTTCTGGATCTCTTATACGTACCATGTTAGCTCTTGTAATGAGGGCTCACACACACTGGTTTATTTGATAGCACAAGGTCTCTATGTGCTAAGGGTCGACATCGTTATGGTCCCCACTTTTCAGATAAGTACACTGAGATACAGAGGAATTAATAATTCCCAAGATCACACAGTTGGTAAGTAGTGGCAGTAGAGTGAGCAGTTTGTCCCAGTGGTCTCTGTTTTAGCACTGAAAGTTGTTCCCTACATGATTCACAGGGAATGATTCTGGTTGCAAAAGGGCAATTCCCCCATCTGAGACTGAGGACAGTTGGTTGCCCTGGGTGGTGGCAGTATCTGAACACAGGCCACTGGCTCTGGAACTTTGGGTACCAGTTCCCAACTTGTCTGTGTGGTTACATTTTCTGGGGAGGCACTAGGGCATCACCCCATCCAGAAAATTAGAAGAATACAGCTAGTGGCACGATGGGGATAGAATGGTGGCTTTGGATAAGCTCACAGAGCAAGAGTTGGGCTTCAATTCCCTGACTTTCCAATTATACTTGGGTTTCTGCAAAAGTTTTGTACCAAAGACCTTTGGCTGGTGTGACAGGTACCAGATACAGATGGTGAGAGGGAGGACTAGAGGCCACCTGTCCCTGATAAATGTCTGTAATTCTCCTAAGATAAATGAGGAATCAGGTTCACAGAGCTTGAGGAATTTCCCCAAGAGTGAAACAGACTTCAAGGAAGCCATGCAACTCTCTGAACCTGTTTTCTCATTTATCCAAAGGAAATTTCCCTAGAGCTACCACAGAATGAAGGGACAGACACTTGTTGGGGACAGACATGACTCATCAGCTACCAGGACTTCGAGGGTTGAGAGCCTTCCTCAGGTCCCCCTAGCAGGGACTGGGTAAGAACGCAACGTTCTCCTGGGAGCAGCAGCCCCCGCACTCGGCCATACCGGGTGACCCTTTGCCCAAACAAGAGGAGTATTTTTAAAAGGATGTTGGCAAAAGCCCTGGAGGTCTTCAGAAGAACAACCAGAAACATTTCAGTGTCCCTGAAGAAAATAAATGGACCCCACACAGGCTGGGGTGACCAGTGTCACTCCTGCAGGCTGCAAAACCCATGGGGACAAACTGTGTGCTTGTACAAGGTCCCGCGCAGCAGGAGAAGACTAAGCAGCAAAGCCCCGTGCTCCACAGGACTTCTTCGAGTGGGTCTCTGAACAACTGCCTGAGGTTCTGTGTTTCATGTCTTACACACGGAAAATACTTAGTAAGTGTGTGTTGTATTATAATAGTTGATGAATCCTCCTTAAAAAAAACCAGAAAAAAATTAAGACTTGATCATTTTTTAAAGTAATCTTTGCAAGAATTAAAAGCATCATGCAGCAGTGATATATGCACACCCATGTTTATAGTGGCACAGTTTGTCATAGCTAAATCTTGGAAACAGCCCAAATGCCCATCAACAGCAGAATGGATAAAGAAAATTTGTTTTTTTTTATATAATGGAGTACTACTCTGCCATAAAGAATGATATTCTTGAGATATTTCTAGGTGAACTTGAAACCATACTCTTAAGTGAAATAAATCAGACACAACACATTTAAATACTACATTGTTTCTCTGATGTGAGAAATTGAAAGTGTAAATAAAGACTAAAATGTATTATATTGGGAAGGGAAGAAAATATCCAAATGGGAAAGGGAACAAGGGAGGGGGAGGGGGAAAGGAACAGAGGGACAAAAGAGGTAAGAAATGGAAGGAAAAATGGAAACAAAGCTTTGTAAATAAGGAGGGAGGAGGGGGTGCAGGGAGGGGAGGGGGATGAGAAAAAAGAAGCAACAAGATATATCACATACAGGTACAAATCCCCTATGATGAATGTTATCACTATGAACATCTAAAATGTATCATTAAAATAAAATAAAATTTAAAAAGATAAAGTAAACTTTGCAAAAGAGATGATAGTAAGCTAGAAATATGTTCTAAAATAGATTGTAAAAACCTTGAGGCTATCAGATGAATCAAGGATTGCTGATGGATGTGAGGCCATGAAGAGCTTCCAGTGGACGGGCCTCCCACCTTGGTTGGTAGCCTAGCGGTTAAACATGAAGAGCCAGAACCATGCTTCTGGGTTCAAGCGCAGGGACCATCACTGAATTACTGTGTGGCCTTAGGCAAGTTACCTAATCTCTCTGTGATCAGCTTCCACATCTATAAAATGAGAGTAACCAGAGTATCTACCTCATAGGGTTGTACTGAGAGTAACTGAGTTAATGCATGAAAAATACCGAGAGCATGCTTAACAGTTAAGCACTCATTAAATGATTATTCTTCATTCAATGTATATTTATTGAACTATGTTCATACTATGTTCCAGCTCTGCCTTGAACTCCGAAACCACAGAGCTCCCTCCAGTTTTAGTTCTTCCTGCCTGTGCATTATGAGAGGTGGCCTGACACTGAGTCCTGACTCGAGGGCGGGCTCTGTGACCCACTCTGGGCCTCCAAGGACCTGTGGTGCCATTTCCTGGCCTGGCACATAGCGTGCAGAGGGGACCTGTAGAACACACGCTCTGTGTGGGAGCATGTTTCTGCTGGGACACAGCAGCTCTGCGGCCACGCACTGTCAGGAGTCTGCTCACCCAGCCTCTGCAGCTCACAGATAGGGAGACTGAGGCTGGAAGGAGCAAGGGACTTGCACACCCCACCGTGGGTGCAGGCGGGATGCCTTCCCGTCTCTGACTCCCAGCCTAGTGCTCCTAGTCCTGAGCCACACGGCTCTCCCCTGCGGGCCCTGCCTGGCCCTCCTGCTTTCCAGGCGAGCACTGGGAAGTGGCAGGCAGGGGTGAGTAAGCCAAGGTGGCCGTGGGTCATAGGGAAAGTTGCACAACCTTGCTTTCTTATCACTATTTGAACATAGAGTGACAGCATCATAAAGCCACTGGCACTTGCTGTCAGATCTCCCCTATGAGAGCTTTGCAGATCTGAGCTTCCTGAAGTCCTGCATCCCTGGAGCTGCTGTTGTACTTACTCACCAAAGAGGATGCTGAGGACCAGAAGTGTACAGGACATGCTCAAGGATTGCGCAGGGAGTGCAGGACTGCCCACGGGGGTGGGCATCAGGGTGTGTCCTGAAGCTGTGCAGAACGAAGAATTTCTTGAGCCCAAAGGAGGCAGACCATCCAGCCTTGTAACACCAAGGGTCAAAGAGATGCTTCCCACCAGGTTTTGGTAAATGGACAAAGGGAGGGGCAATTCATGTCTGAGAAGTCAGTGAATGAGGTGATATCAGATAAACCTTCCTGCCTCACCAGTGGGTCTATGTCCTGAGTGGTCGCAGATGATAATAGTCCATGCAGAGAATAAACTTGAGCACTCAAAGTGACTCTCATTGGTTTTATGGCTTTTAAAACCAAAAAAAAGCAAGCTTGTCCTTAAGAGACTGGTGATGGGAAGAGTCCTGCATTAGGGATAAGGATGCTGGTATGAGCTGTCCTGCCCTCTGATCCAGTAAGAGCGGTCCCTGCCTGGGCCCTGCACACTAAGGGGTCCACCCCTCTTCTTGTGAAATGAGCAGTTCACAGGGCTAAGGGGACTGCCCACCCACAGCCCATGCCTTCCATTCTGGGCCAACTCTAAGTGCCTGGAATGCAGAATTCTTTGTCAAATGCCCTGATCCTGCTTCCAAATTATGTTCTGGTATCTCCTCTGGTCTCATCCCTGAGGGTGTCTGTGCTGCCCATGTGCTTGGCTAGAGGACAGAGGGGGTGGCGTTTGTGAGCCACACATGTATATGGCACATGGGCAGGCAACCGGCAATGTGCACCTGTGTAAGTGAGGCCTTAGTGCTGGAAGAGCCAGGACAGGAAGGGGAAGCAAGCAGGCCAGCTCAGCTTTCCCCAGCAAGTTCAAGGCTCTGAGGCTCCCAGGAGCCTGAGAATTCGAAATTCAAACCCTGTCTGGAAGCTTGTTATATTTGCCAAGGTAAGAGGATAGATCACTCTTCATACTTTAACAATTTGTAAGTTTAATTTGGAACTTCTAAATACATAGTTTTAGGGCTGGGGATTTAGCTCAGTGATTAGAGTGCTTGCCTTGCAAGCACAAGGGCCTGAGTTCGATCCCTGGCACCACAAAAAAAAAAAAAAAAAAAAAAAATTCTAAATACATAGTCTTTGTGAGATTTTATTTGTCCCATCCAAAAATCCTAGGGAATCAATCTGGTCTTGAGGAACTTTCTAAAATCTGCTAAATTAGGCAAGTGTCCCCTTCCTAAGGTCTCTCGGTTCCATCATCTGTAAAGTCAAGGGCACAGTGAGGTTCCATCTGCTATACCACAATTCTGTCACTGTCCAGAGTCAGCCTCTGTGGACATGGTTCATGGGATATCCTGGAGACTCCAGGAGGTCCACAGATCTGGGGGATACTTAGAGGAAGCACCTCTTCACCTCAGGCTGCTTCTGACTTGAGTCCTCTTCAGCAGCATCCTGCTTCTATGTAATCATTAATCTGAGCCAGTGAGCCTGGCCAGTGACCACTGGCCCTGGGCTGGGCTGGCCTGGAAAGAGCAGGGCACATGCATCCAGACCTGGCCCCACATGCTCAGCCAACAACACCAGGTGGAGGTCTGGCTATCACTGGAGCTGTGGTTAGAGAGCGCTGCATAGTGGGCACTGAGGAAGTAGAGGGCCAGGTGTGTACCGGATACTGGAAACTCCCATTGGCTTTACCCATGTTCTGAGAAACAATTACAGAAAAGCAGGAGTGGGAGACTACTCATTGCATTACTGAGTGCATTAAATATCTGGCAGGAAGAGCAGACAAATGCCATGCTGGGCCTTAAAGAACTCAAAACAGGTGCCTTTTAGTTAAGTCTCAGAAGGCCACCTGGGTGGTGGCTGGGAAAGACTCCAGTGAGCCAAGACTTCACTTGCTGCTCTAGGTGTCCAGAGAAAGAAGCACGGCTTTTGCTGACCCAAGCCTGGCATCCTGAGATCACAAATTCTTGGCACCAAATCAGCCAGGAGGCCCAGTGCCTGAGGGTGGAGGCCTCCAGGCAGCCCCAGAGCTAGCACTGCAGTTTCTCATTTGTATGGAAGAAGTTTGAGGACAACCAGACAGAAGAGATGGACTGTCTAGCTGTCCCCTTCTGTGCAGCCCATGCCCTGTGCTGTTGCTGTGGGGGCCGAGCCTTCTGGGAAGGACAAGTCTGTGTTCACTGAGGGGTCATCTACCCCATAACACCAGGTAGCTGAGGTGGTGTGTGGAGCTGGCCTGGACAATCCCTACTCAGCAGCCCTTCCTTTCTCCAACAAAGCTGCCTAGAGAACCTGGAGCACTGGGAACAGGGCCTCCTCAAAAGAGCCTGGTACAGAGAAGAGAAGTGGGGCTGCATGCAAACAGAGAGGCTGTCTACTTCCAAGACTTTCTCTGCAGTTTCTGGCCTGCAGTCAGGGAGAAGGATTTGCAGGAGTAGAGCTGGTCTTCCACCCTAAATGGGCTGAAAAGGAGCCACTAGCTTTCCTAGTCTGGAAGGTGAAGAGCTGGGACAGGGATTTATGTTGGTCCAAAAGAGAACTGGTTCCTTTTTCAGCACAGTGTCCTCTCCATGTGGGACTCATGGCAAAAAGTCCTTCTCTAGGACTCACTCAAGTACAGAAGTTAAGATTTCCATGCATCTTCCAAGCAGTCATGGCCCCAGCCCCCGGATAAAGAGTGGTGGGAAGGGGGATAGCTCTGTAATTGTGGTTGCAAATATTCCCTCAAACCACTCTGAACTGTGCACAAACACAGGCAGTGAGAGCTGGTGCGAGTGCATTTTTATATGGCTCTGTGAGGACGGTTCTGTGTGGTAAAGAGATTGCTCCAGTATGTAATTAGGAACAACGGACACATGCATCCTGTGCCCTGTTCGCAAGCACAGTGAAGTTCAAAGACTGCTTGTTACTGTCGAGGGCAAGGTGTCCTTACTAAAATAGACACTTCCGGTATGGCCCGTTGGCCCTAAAGAGAGACCTCAGACCCTAGGGCAAGATTGAGCTCACTCCACTGCCTCAAGGCTCCCTAGGTTGCAGGGCTCTGCTCATGCCAGGGACCCCAGACTTCCCTCCCCAGTGGTCTCTGCCTGTCTCACTCCTCTGCTAAAGCCCTTAGCTAGGGTCCCAGGTTACAGTAAAGGAGCTTGCTTTCTGTGGATGTAAGATAGCAGACATGCCGCCTGCACTTTCTGTCTTTGCTTCACTGTTCTCATGAGAAAAGCTGAGGTGAGTTCAGGACAGCTCAGCTAGATTCCTCCCTTCTTTTCCCTAGGGATCCCTGGGCAAGACAGGGGTTTCTGGCAGGTACTTGTGCTGCCTGCCTTCCTCTGCATCCCTGAGAGACAGCAGCCGGTGAGCATGGAGATGGGTGGAGAGGTTCAGTCCCAGGAGCCTTGAGGGTGGCCCTCCTGCAAGGCCTCAGGAGCTCCAAGTCCAAGAGACATTGGGCAGTGCTCTCTGGAAAGCTCAGGAAAGCCTCACACCCTCAGAGCCCACCCCCGGGGGCAAGAGCAGCCTACTTCCAGGCACACACAGGGGAGGGGACGAGCAGCCAGACACCAGAGAGAGGGAAGACGCAGAGGAGCTACACACTCCTCTGAAGAGCTCTCAAGGGCTTTCTAAGCCTCAAGACGAGACACAATCCTTTGAAAGACCGTAAGCAATGAACAAAGCCCACTGCTTTTCCTATGTGCCATTTAAAAATGAACACTACAAACACAGCGAGTGTAAAGAATCCCAGGGAAGTTCTGGCTCTGCTTTCTACCCGTTGCTTCAGAAAGTGCCATGTGGGTCATGTCGCCCACATTTCCTGTGTCCCTGCTTTGTTGACATTTTAGTCAGCTGCTGGAGTCCACAGCACTCATTACTCGATCCACCCTTGTTTTCCAGGGAGAACAAGGGCTTGCCCGCAATGGACGTGGGGACCTCCCGCTCCCACCGACACCCGCCCAGCGCACGGAGGGCTCACCCGGGCTCCTCACCTGGGATGAATGTCCACCAGGAGCACGAGGGTCTGCATGGTGATCACGTCGATGCGCTTGCAATGGAAGCGGGCCACCTTGAGCACCTTGAGGTACGTGAAGCAGAGCACTACGAAGGACAGCAGGAAGCTGAGCGTGTGGAAGGCGCCCGTGAAGACGGCAAAGCGGAGGCGCTCGTCAGGCCGCCGGCTGCACAGCGTGCAGGACGCATACAGCTGGTGGAAGCCGAGCCAGGACAGGGCGAGCGCGGCCGCCGGGAAGGTGAGCGCGTGCAGCCACGTGTAAGCCACCATGAGTGCGGCGTCGCGGAGGCGCATCTTGGTGCGGTAGCTCAGCGGGAAGACCACGGCCACCCAGCGATCAATGCTGAGCGCGGCCATACTGAGCATGGAGTTGGCAGCCAGAAAGGTGTCAAGGAAGGCGGCCAGGCGGCACAGGCGGTCACCGGCTGGCTGCCGCTGCGCCACGACGCCGGCCAGCGTGAGCGGCATGTTGACCACGGTGCACAGCAGGTTGCCGCACGTGAGGTTGAGGGTGAAGAGAGCCGGCGCCTGGCGGCGGATGTCGGCGCTGTGCAGCAGGCAGAGCAGCACCAGCGTGTTGGACAGCAGCGAGACGCCCATCGTGCCCACCAGCAGCCCCGCCAGGCCCGCGTCCCACGAGTTCATGGTGCGCGCCCGCCGCCGGCGCTCAGGGTCCGCAACCGCGCGCCGCCATGGCGCAGCCTGCGGCCGGCTCAGCCCCTCGGCGGCGCTGCCACCCGGCGACCCCCGGCCCCGCCTGCCATGGCTCCTCGGAGGGCGCGCGGCCACCCTGGAGCCCCGCGCCACCTCCCCGGCAGACGTCCGGGTGTAGTCACCTCGGAGCCCCGCGCCGCCTCCCGGGCGAGCACCTGGACTGTCTGCTGAGCCCCAGACCCCCGCGCCACCTCTGCCAAGCGCCGGAGCGCACCGCTGAACCTGGAGCCTTCAGCGCCCGGGGATCCTTGATGGCAGGCGCCTGCGGTCCTCGCTCTGCCTGCTCCCGCCCCCACTCAGTCCCTCTCAGTCAGTCTCCTTTCCGCACACCTCCTGCTCTCTGCCTTTTCTCTCCCTCCCTCTCTCTCTCTGCTTGTCTTGCTTGCTCTTCCTTCCAGCTGCCCCTTTCTCTCTCTCTCTCTCTCTCCTCCTCTTTCTTTCTCTCTCTCCCCCTCTCTTTCTGTCTCTCTGTCTCTTTCTCCCCACGTCTGTCTCTCCCACCCCCAATTTTCTGCTCTCCTCTTGTTTTCCTCCCTCCTCTCGCTCTCTGGAATCTGGCTGCTTCTGTCACGGAAATCGGAAATCCCCGCTGATGCGCTCGCGCACACGCTCGCACTGACACACATACACACATACTGACACACTTGGAGGGAACAAGCCCTGGAGGCCCCTGTGCAGGATGATTGACTCCCTGTGGCTCCTCCTTCCCCTTTCCCTTCCATGCCCCCTCCTCCCCCCATGTCAGAGACAGACTGAGTGGGGGTCTCACTGGGAAAACAGAGGGATGCCTGAGCAGCTTTACGTGTCTCTGCTCTCTGCCTCAGTCTAACGCCAGCTTGGCCAGACCTTGACACACCCCTGCCCCCATGGGGGTTGTTCCAGTCCATCAGTCCTACAGCAAAGCTTCCCAGGGATGCTGCTGCTCTCTCTCTGGGCTGAGCTGGGAGTTCAGGTAGACTCCTTTGACAGAGAAGGGAAGAAGCCCACATCTCTCTGCCTTGCATGGCCACAAGCCCAGATGTCTGCCAGGACCTTCCCAGCCTGTCCCCAGGGCAGCGCCGTGCTGATGCGGCCCTCAGATCTTCCCATCACTCTCTAGCCAGACCTTCAGTGGCATCCTCAGACCTGCCTGAGAGACTCAAGGATCACCTTGGGCCATTCCCTCAGGCAGGAGAGGCTGACCTCCAGTGCTCCTGGCTGGGCAGGCCTGCCTGTCCACAGCCAGCTTCAGTAGCAGCCCCAGCATGGCTGGTACTCAGCATTGCGGGGCTTGACTTCCAGCTGCAGCCTTCTGTCAGCTCTGAAGTCTGCAAACTTGCCCACTCTGGGTTTGGTGAGGCAGCAAGCTCAAGTTTATGAGGAAGCTGAATGACATAACGTGCCAGAGCTCTTCAGAAAACGGAGAAGATGGTGGCTGGTATGACTTGGCTGAGGCCAGAGTGACTGGACACATCAAACTTCAGCCTCTGCCTGGGAAACTGGACAGGAAACCTGCAGGGAGGGTGTGTGGTAGACAGCAGCTCTCAGAGCCTCGGCAGCCACCTTTCCTCTGGGGATACTGTCTCCTCTAGCTCACTCCTCTAGTGACCGTTTGCATCTTATGAACACCTTGGGCTCCTGTCCTGAGCACACACAGCTCTGTCCTGGGGCGTTATGGCGACTGCACATGACCAGGGTCAATCCCCTGGATGAAATAAGCCAGGCAAAGCCATTGTCCGTAAGGGAACTGTTGGGTCTCCCACTGGAAGGTACAGGTCTCATCATGCTTAATTAGCTCTCGGCACTTAGCACCAAGTACATCTAATATGTTCATAGAATGAGACATCAGGAGGGCAGCGAAAATGATGTTCTCCCGCCGCTGCCCTTCCACAGGTGATGCTCATTAATGGTTACTTGGGTAAAGGACACCTGTACGGAGCAGGGGCTGGAGCCAGGCCGTCTTGGTTCACAGGGACACTTCGTGAGCATTTCTCCCCAGCCACACTTCAGAGTCAGCACACTGCTGGCTTGAACCCTGCCGTGCCAGGGGAATCAGCAAGTACCCTCCCCCCTGAGCCTGTGGTTAAACATTTCCCAGCATACTGCTCACTGACTCTATAGGATTCTGGGCAAGTTCCCTAACCTCCCTGAGTCTCAGGTCCCTCATCTAGTTTTTAGAGCTGTGGTGATCAGTCCACAAAACAATGTGTGTGGACTTTGCGTCCCAGAGGAAGAAACGGTAGAATGCTAGCTGTTTCTTCATATCATTGTCCCCTTGTGTGGCCTACAGAATTCACTGTTAGATACACATCTTCATTAGGTACTCAGTGTTATGGCATCGGAGTGAAGTATTCACCTGTATATCTCCCTTGCTCCCAAAGACGGTGTTGCCGCACAGTGAGATAGGTGCTAGAATCGGGTGCTTAAGCATTATTCATGGAGTAAGGGAACCATTTGTTATATTTAGGGACACCATTGGATCCTTGGTTCCACATTTTAGCGTTTATTAGCATCACTTGGTGAGCCTGAGATGCTCGTTAAAGATTTAGATTTCCTGGTTTTTCCAAATCATAGGGTCTGGGATTTTGCATTTTTTAATAAGCTCCTCAGGTGATTTTGATGAGCGTCACCTGTGATCATGCTCGGAGGACCATACTCAAGGAAGTGGCTAGGTAAGGCTACCAGATAGCTAAGCACCACTGAGACACATCCTCCTAATATCGGGGCCTGGAGGCACTCTCTGAAGGATCACAAGAAGAAGAGAAGGTGTTAACTAGTATTCTCATAGCATGATGGAATTTACAAAACATGTCCAAACATTGCCACACTTTATATAATCCTTGCAACAATAACAAGAAGAGCTTATCGCTTTTCATAATTTAGAGATGAAGATACTGAAGGTCAGACAGGGTGAGTGATGGTGTGGGTAATGGAGGAAGCCAACACCCCGAACTTCACAGATTGGCCCTTTCTACATACTCCATAGTTTCTCCACTATCTTCTCAAGAGTGTGTCCTTGGTTTGTACTTCAAAGAACCTCAGCTTCACAACATCAAAATGTGTTGACCAGATCACTAAGTCCAAAAACAAAAAAACCAGTGAACACACACATGCACATGTACATATATGTGCACATACACACGTGTATCATTTTGAAGATCATTTGCTTTCTTAATTCCCAAAGGCAACGTTGGAAGCTTAAAATGACACAAAGATGCTCAATATTTTAACTCAGTTACCTAAGGAACAGAAGCACATTTTGCTCTGGTCTTGAACAGAATTTTCTGACCCCAATGGGGTGGTAGGAGGACTGATCTCCCTAGTGGCAGGGTCCTCAGCCTCCTTGTCTTCATAGAAATCTCACATTCTAAAGTGGCCTTGGACACCAATAGTAAGGTCACAGTCACTGAGTAAAGAAGATGCATGACCTGTCCAGGTCTTGACACTGTCCCTGCTGCTCCTCTATGAAAGGACTCAAGAACCCAACCCACTGACCAGGGGCAACAAGGCCTGGTGTGTTCCTGCCTAGGAACCACATTGTGGCCAGATCAGCATAGCATGCTTCCTGGAGTGGGAGAGAAGTCAGCTGTGATGGAATGTTGATGACAGCACTAACATGAGTCATTAAGTGTAACTGGGCCTCGAGGGAGGCTTAATGGCAGGAAGACAGACAGAGGCACATGTCATTGTTAATCCTTGGGACAACTCTCCAGTGTAAATATCATGATTTGTTTTTGACAAACAAAGGAGCTGAAAGCCCAAAAATCCAATAGCTTGTTCAAGGTCATCCAAATAGGAAGCAATAGAATAAATTCAATTGATTACAAATGCAACTGTACTGGACATTAAAGCCCACATTTTCCCACTGTGCCACTATCTTTATTGCACACATGCTCAAACACACACACACACACACACACACACACACACACACACAAATCTATCAGCAAGAGTTTGGTAACTGCAGTGGTCTTTTCCACAGGTGTCTTTAGAAAGAGATAAAATATTGAGAGAAATTCTACAGGGACTAGAATGGCACCAATACCACAAGAGAGGTCCGATGGAAGTGCAGTGGATAGAGAGTGCACCCTTTTGGGGAGTCAAAAGGTTCTGGATCTGTGAGTTGAGATGTAGGGCCAAGGACCTGACAGTCCATGGGGAAGTGGGTGCCAGAGCAAATACCTAAGGCCCAAAGCCTTACACCTCACAGAGCTGTGGTTCTGGAGCAGAAGGTGGGCCTGCAGGAAGGAAGTGCGGTGGGAAACCCAGAGCACGCAGGTCAGCCCATGGAAGGACATGGTGGCTCCTGTGACATGGAGCATTCAGAAGCATTTGTCCTGATGGAACACCCCCCTCCCCCGCCACCAGCCTTACCATGTGGGCCCTACAGCTGCTTTCAATTTTCAAGCATTTATACAACTTCTGCCTCATATGATCCCTATAAAACCTAAAGGTTCTAGGAGTGAGCCACAGATGCTCTCATTGTACAGATAAGAACACTAAGACCCTGGTGGGGATTTTTTATTCTTTGCATAAGAACATGTGGCTGGTGAGGAGGTGACCAGTCCTGACTTACTACCCAGTGCTCTCTCTGCTCCCCTATCAGGTCAGGCTGGTGGTCCCTCCCCAGGAAAGATGTTTATGAATGCCATCCTGGCCCAGCCCTCAACCTGGGTAAGGATCAGTTGAATACTCCCTTGATAGGCCATCAGATTTCTGGCTCGTTTGCCCATTATCAGAGAGAAAAAATTGGCTCACTAGACAGGGCATTTGCCACTCCCAAATCTCAGTGCCCACCCCAGACCCTACAGGCCAGCCATGAAAGGTGACACCCAGTCAGAGGGAGGAAGAAGGCAATCTCAGCTGGCGTGCTCCTGGGAGAAGCTGAGTCCCACTCTTTGATAAGACTCAGAATGTAAGACAGCATTTATCTAAGACTTGCTAAGATCCAGACACTCTACCTGCCTTATTTAATTTCCATGGCACCTGTATACAAGAGACACTGCAATTGGTCCCATCGTATAGAAAAGGAAACATGTTCAGCAATGTTAATTAGCATCCCAAGCACCCAGAGCTGGTGAGAGAAGTGAGGTGGATCCAGGTCTATGTGTGAAATCACTGACTCTATTCTGATACCAGATTTGGTTGCCCAGCTTCTCTTAATGAAGCTCGATGAACAACTCCCACTCTTCTCTCCTCTACCTCTCTTCTCAGACTAGATGCTTGGGCCAGAAGCCAACAAGCTAGGTAGTACAGGAACTCAGTGTCTCTCTGAGAACATACTGTGGCCCAGGCCTTCAGCTTGGCACTGCAAGTTCATTTCCCCACTTATGGTTTGTGGCATAAGGGTGACCACTCAGTTTGTGGGCTGGATGTTAAAGACTTGTAATAAAGCAACTTCCCCTGGTCTGTCAGATATTCTGGTTCAGATATGAGATGGAAATACAGATTTCCCTCCTGGTCCAAGGCTCTGTCTCCTACATCACAATTGCCCCACAGCTGATTAAAGACAAAGAATTGCCAGTCAGCCAGAGTCTGCTTGGGCCAGACATAAAGCTATTTCTCTCCACTGAATTAACATGTACATACCAACATTGCCTGAGAAATCCATTAAACCTTTCTATGGGAGAGTGGCTTCCTTATCTGCAGCTCAAACTGGCTCCAGGAGCAGAGAAGTGTGTAGCTGATCTTCCTGCATATTAGACTGTGAGGCATTGAACCGGTTCACAAATAGCAGCTTCTCTGGGTTTGTGCTGAGTTCTAAAGATGTCTGGCTTTGTTCATTTCCTGTCTCTGGGCTGCTGTGGGACCAGTGGAGCTTGTCTTGTATCCCCAGGATGAGAGCCTTCAGTAAAAGCCATTTCTTCCAGTCTTTGTCCCGCTCCCATCCCCACTCACCCACAACCACTGGCTGGAAGTTAAGGGGAGCCTAAGTGGTTGGAAGTCTCTGAGGTCCTGGCAGGTCAGAACTGGGATGGTGGACAGCTCCTCCCCTCCCCTCCCCGCCCTGTCAGACAGAACTGGCTCTGGGTGCCATCTGCTGAGTTCTGAGTCTTCAGAACAAGCAAGCCTTAGGTATCATGTATCGAACAAATGCTGAGATAACTGCTTCTCCACATAGAGCAGGCTCAGAAACTATGGCTCACGGCTACATGCCCAGTGAGGTGCAACATCCAGGTCTGTTAGATCCCAAGCCCATGTTTTAATCACCGAGTTATACTGTCCCCTCTTCTTGAAATACAGTAAGTCCAGCCCGAGTGACTTAGCAACTTGGTGAGACCCTGTCTCAAAATAAATAAATAAATGGTTAGGAATGTAACTTGATGTGATGACCTTGGGTTTGATCCTTAGTATCACAGAACAAGAAAGAAAGAAACATGGATTATTTCAAATCATGACTTTTACTTTCTCTGACAACCTGCACATCCCAGAGAACTTGCCTGGCTCCATGGCACTGACTTAGTTTGACTCCACTGGGATTCCTAGGGGATATTCCCAGGGTCTGTGCCTCTGTGGGCAAGTCCCAGGGAACAAATGATGGAGAGACCACCCCTTTACTGATGACTCTGAAGTCATCTTACCTGTGTGGCCACCACAGGACTAGGGTACCGGTTACATAATGTCCTCAGTGGGCTATCGGTGGAGCCCCTACCCTGAGTGCGACATTCTAGTACTTTGCAGCAAAACAAAACCTTAGAAAGACAGCACCTGCAGCAGATAGCACCCTGGACTGGTCAAGAGTTCATCAGAATTCTGGTCTAGTTTCTGACCCTAACTGATCATCTGCCTTTGGGCAATTCTTTTCTCTCTCAAAACTCAGATTTCCTGCCTATGATATGAAGCAGGTGGGTGAGGCAAGTTTTCTTGTGAATTTAGGCTGCTTGAAGATGCCACACGAGGGACTTGAACAAGAGGAGGAATCAGAAAGAGGGGGCAGAAACAGGGATTTTAGGCCCTTCTTTCCTGATAGTGAGCTAAGTGCTTTTTACTGCAGTAACAGCTGAAGTCGGTGCACCACTTTAGCTTTCGAGGTCTGTGTGGGCGGATGTGGGGGGAGGATTTGCTCTTCTCAGAGTGTGCACTGGTTGGAACAATCACTACACTCAGCGTCCGGCCCTTATTCCACCTAAAAGGCCTGTGCGTTTTAGGCCCTGCCCCATATATGCATTCAAGGAGTGAGCCTGCTGATGGGTCTGGTGGGAATAGAGGCCGTCAGTGTGTGTGCACGTGTGTGGGTGCAAAGAGAGGGAAAAGTCTCACTAGTTGGTGGCATCGAAGTGATATTTTCTTACAGAGATTGGTTTGGGAACATAGGAAAACTGAGGCAGGCATACGTTATTTTCTAAATGACTCAGCTTTTTGAGGGAGCTAAGGAGAGTTTAGAAAGCAGGAAAAATATTTCTCTATTTTGCTTGAATACTGGAGAGGCACACTAAAGGAAAGCCAAATTACTTGCTCATGGCAGAGACATAAGTATGTGTGTATGTCAGGGGAGGGTTGCTGCTCACGAGAGGAGAGTGCTGAGATTGTGTGATGCTTCTCTGACCCCAGGTTGACCACACATGTTCAAATACTACTTGTCAGCCCCAAAAGGTCACTCTGCCAGCTAGATGGTGTGGCTGTAGCATTTGGAGGTCTCACCCAAGGGTGCCGTCCTGGCCTAGCACAGCCAGAAGTGAATGGAATACTTGGGCCTATCCTTCCCCCGACCCCGGATCCTGCTGTCTCCTGGAAGCCCCCCTCCCTCCTTGGCAAGGCAGCCCAGTAGCCATCAGGTCACCTGGGCCATTCTGTTCTGTGTTCTACGCCTCTGCTAACAGAAGCATTTTTCCCTGTACAGAGTAAATTTCTTCTTATCATTATAAGAAGTTTTTTTTCTTACCAAGACTTGATTTACATAATGAAAAGTTAAAGTTATAAGTACAGGATGTGATCAAAATATAGAGCGAATGTTTAAATTTGAAAAAATATATATTACAATAAAAGACACTTTGTCATGAATCCCTTCCAAATACTTCCCCATTGCTTCAAGCACATTGATCCCATCATTCTTGCCAATTTCAGAAGCAGTTCTGGAAGTCCTCTTTTATGAATGTCTTTACAAGGTGTGATCCACAGTGCTGTGAATCCTGCTACTGACAGCCATCCCATGGAAAGGCAGTCTTGTAAAAACATTATGGTGTGTCCCCATCCACTGTCTTCACTGCATCTCGCACAGAGAAAATTCTGACTCTTCTTCAGACTCAAAATGACCACAAAGGGGAAACGTTTTGAATCAAATCAGGACATGAAGGCAGCTATGACAGCACAACTGAAGACACAAAAGATGAATTCTACAAGTGCTTCAGAAAGTGGCAAAAAAGAGGGACTAAGGGTGTGAGAAGTGAGGGGGAGTATTTTCAAGGGGGCTAATTACAATGTGTCATTTACTGTAATGGTTTTTTATTTAAACACTCCGTCTTGGTTACTTTTCTCTCATCGCTGAGACAAAATACCCAACACCTAAAATTAAGGGAAGAAGAGTTTATTTGACTTACAGTTCACAGAGGTTTCAGTCCACAATCAGCTGGATTCAAGGCAGGGTGGCATGGCAGACAGGGAGAGAAGGCAGTGAGGCAAGCAAGAGGTGCAAGCAAGGGGTAGGCCAGCCTCTTTCTATCCCTAACATTTTATCTAGGCTACCTGGCCTTCGGATGGGTAGCACTCCCACCCTTAATCCCAGCACCCTTAATCTTAGTATCACATTCTTGATCCAAGCAGAACTATACCAGACCAATCAGTGGGCTAATTTAGTAATTACATACTCTCGATCCAGCCCTGCCTATGACCTCATGAGGCTTTGGGGAGACATCTAGACACAAACCGTAACACATTCATTGTATTTTTCTATCGTATTTCATGTGCCATTTGATGAGTTTCAATAAATATGTCGTCCATATAATCCATACATCTAGTAAGATACAGAATGTTTCTGTGTCCCTAGAAAGTTCCCTCATGTTCCTTTCTGGTCAATCCATGTCTGTGCCCTTCTCCCAGCTACCTACTCTTCCACTTTCTATCATCATATACTAATTTTATAAGCTCTAGAACTTCCTTTGAGTAGAACCATATATTGTGTGCTCTGTTACATCAAGCTTCTTTCACTTAGAATTATATATTTTAGACCTTTCTGGGATATTGTGTATTTCAGTAGCTCATCTCTTTAGTTGTTGAGTAGAAACCTAATGTATGAACAGGGTTTTTTTTAAAGCTATTCTCCTCTCTGTGGAAGTCTGTGTTATATCCAATTGGAGAACTTCAGGATATTCTGAATAAAGCTGTTACGAACATTCTTGTACTATTTTTAAAATATGCACATGTTTTAGTTCTCTTTGGTAATACATACATTTAACTTTATAGGAAAATGCCAGTGTTCCAAAGTGTCTGTACAAATTTATCATGTAACTAAAATGAAAGTAGGTTATCTTTTTCTTATTGAGTTGTAGGAGTTTGAAAATGTATTTTGGATACGAGACATTTATATATGTGTTCAAAATTCTAATCTGCAGTTTGTCTATTCCTTTTCTTAATGGTATCTTTTGATAACAGAACTCCCTAATATTTATGAAATCCAACATATCATATTTTTATGATTAACATTTTTGAGGTTCTGCTAAGAAATATGTTTTTTTCCCAAGTAACAAAGATTTGTTTTCTTCTAGGAGTCTTATGGCTTTAATATGGCAGCATTGGGGTTAATCTTTTTTTATTTGATATAGTTGTTCAAGTAAACTTTGTGGAACATAACCTGCTTCTTACATTATATTACTTTGGGAGTTTTGTCAAAACCACTAACTATGTAAGAGTGATTCTATTTCTGTACTCCTTCTTGTGTTCTGCTCCTTTGCACATGTTGACACCAGCTATATTGCCTCCATTACTTTTCCTTCATATTACTATAAATATAAGGAAATAATGTTTGACAACTTCTGACACCCATTAGTGAAACCTCAAATGCCAGAAAATGTTGACAAAGTTGTATGGATTCCTCAATTTTATTCTTCTTTTTCAAAATTGTTTTCATTATTCTAGGTCTTCTGCATTTCCTCTAAATTTTACAACAATAATTTGGAAGAGTAGATGCCTTAGTAACTTATAATTCTTTTAAAAGCATGTTATAACTATGATTGGGAGGGATGAAAGTCATAGATTAATTGGGGAAAACTTGTCATCTTAACAATATCAAGTCTTTTGATCCATGAATATGGTGTGCATTCCATATTTTAGATCTCCTTTTTTCCAGCAATGTTTGTTTGTCATTTTCAATCTTGTGTGTCCTTTTGTCTGTAAATATGTTATGCTTTTGATGCTATTATAAATTTTATTGTTTTATAAATTTTATTCTGTTTTCATTCACTGCCAATATATAGGAATACAGTCGACTTTCTCATGTTGACTGTGATCCTGAGCCCTCTGCTAAGTTCACATGTGAGTTTAGGATGTTTTCATAGATTTCTTGAATTTTGTGTATACACCACTGTATTGCTTTTAAATACAACTTCACTTCTATCTTTCTAATTTATATGGTTTTATTTTTCTTGCCTATTGCACTAGCCAGGACTTTTTGTGCCATATCAAATGAATGTGGAGAGTTTTTCTTTGCTCCCTCTTCTAAAGGAAAGGCTTCTGTCACTTAGTTAAAGTGTTATTTGTAGGTTTTTTCCTAAATGTATCACATTAAGAAAGGAAACTATTTTTAGTTCACTTTGATTTTTACCATAAATGTCATGTATATCCATTTTTGTTTACTTGCTTGTTTTTGTTATTGACTTCAATGCTGGGAACTTACTAAGCTTTTTCATTGTTTTTAGTAGCTTTTCTAGAGGATTCCAGGGGATCTTTTATGGAAACAATAATGTCATATATGGCATGTGTGCCTTTTATTTATTTTTTGTAGTCTTATTTCATCAGTTTAAACTTATAGTATGATCAGAGTGCTGAGAATGGATATTCTTGCCTTATTCCAAATCATAGGTGAAGGCATTTAGTCTTTTACCACTGGTTATATCAAGCTGTGTGAGATTTGTAGATGTCCTACCCTGCATCAGGATAAGAAGGTTCCTTTTTATTTCTTCCTTACTTTGTCAAATCTTATTGCTGTACCTATAGAGACAAACATGTGATTTTCTTCTGTAATCTTAATAGGGTGAATTACATCGAGTTCTGAATGTTGAACCAGCCTAGCATGCCTAGAGAAAACTCCACTTTTTCTTCATATGCTATCTTTTTTAGTGCTGAATTTGATTTGCTCGTGTTTGGGGGGATTTTTACATTTATGTTCATGAAGAATATTAATCTGTATTTTCCCTTATAAAACTTTTTGCCTGGTTTTACTAGCAAGGTAGGAATGATCTCCAAAAATTAGTTGGGAACTGTCACTTTCTCTTCCAGTGTATGAATGCTATTGTGTAGAAGTAGTATTATTTATTTCCTGGGTATTTGAGAAAATTCACAGATGAAAGTGTCTGGACCTTTTCTTTGCTGGTAGAGTTTAACTATCGATTGAATTTATTTAGTAGATAAAGACTATTTGGGTGCTTTGTGTAGTTATCTCATGTAGCTCTTCCAGTGCTCCGTGAGGGGCTGAGAGAGAAGCAGCTTGGATGGGAGGATTTGGGGGAAGCAATGGAGTCTCTGAGACCTGTGGAAGAGAAAAGCTTGTGCAGCTCAGCATACAAACTGCTCTGCCTGGCTACACTATCTAGGAAAGCTAAATGGAGCAAGCATTTGCCCCATGACGGGGATCTCAGTATGAGGGAGCTGAGTTCAGACTGGCTGGAGAGCTGATTTGACCAGAGAGGTGCACAGTAATGATACGTAATAAGAAATGAAAGAAGATCCTGGGACCAAGTACAACAAGTGGGCTGGATAACTCAGACTTCTTAGAGCTGAGCAACCTCCATATCCCAAGAGAATGACTTGGGACTGAGGTCCCCTCTTGGATGAGGAAGCAGGTGGGCCGTACATACACAGACTCCAGTATTGCACTCAGAAGATTTTACAAATACTGACCTTCCAGTCTTTCATCCCCTAAATAAAATGAAGTATTTTAAGTATTTCTAAGATCTCTGCAAGTATTATTTTACTCAAATTACCAAGCAAAAGAAGACAATTTCGTATTATGATATCCATATTTTCATAGATAGAAAACTAAAAAGAAGTTAAGTGTTGCCAGATACAAGTGGCAGAGCTAGGATTTAAACTTCCATCTACTCTTCCCACCCTGCCATCTTTACCTCCTGAGAGAGTTTGATCCAAGATACCATCAACAGTAGACTGACCCAGGGAAATGCGGGTTCATCTGCCAGGTATAAGGAGGGACAGAACAGTAGGCCAAAGACAGAGCAGGGTCTTTGACAAAACCCTCTTGTGCTTTGAGGATAGGTTAGCATTCTTTTGTCAACAATAGGTCTCTTGGCCAATCAGCATGAAGCCCCAGTGGAAAATGTCTATTTTGTCAATAAAACCTTTGGGTTTTTTTTGTTTTTAACAGAATATTTTTTTGTTGAGTTTTATGTAGTGAGAGCCTTCTGGTCATTGCTAGCAACTTTCTGTCTTTCCTCGAATGCATGGTCTTTAATTTTACACCCAGAGAGGGTGTAAGTGATGTAAGAGGGTGTTGGAGAGGTGCAAGTCTGGATTTTGAATGTATCTGCAAGGTTTCCTTGGCTTTCTCCCCTCCACATCATTCACACCAAGCCCTATATGAGAAAAGCCTGTATCATCAGAGTCACACCATCGAAGGCTGATAGCACCCTGAAAAGAATCTACTGCAGCCTCCATATTTTACAGATGGGAAATCAGAGGCCCAGAGTGTGGATGTCAGAGGACTGGTGAGGGCCGCACAGTAGTGAGACACAGAATTGAGACTCCAACCCCCAAGACCCTTAGCCAGTAATTTACCTTTCTTTACTTCCATTTTACGTGAAAGAAAAGACATTGCACAAAGGTAATCGATCTCCCTCTCTCCAGCCACACAGTCTCTAGAAAATTTTGGGAAAGAGCTATATTTCCATGCAGACAGTGTCACTTCTCGCCCTGAAATAGGAAGTCCTCAATGATGTTGAGGCAGGGACATGTGTATGGAAGTGAATGTCAGTCAGAAGCCCTTAAGTGGGATGCTATAGGGATGACTCCACGATCCTTGAAGGAAGGGCAGTAACCCAGGCAGTACGGGGACCAGGTGAAGCTTCCTTTCCATTTGACAGATGCTGAGTGCATTCCCCTCAGGTTATTTAGGCCATGGCGAAGGACTCATTCCAGGACAGCCATGAGGGCTGGTCCCTGAGGTGCCCCTGGGAGCACCCTGGGAAGCATTGTCCTCTTGGACCCTGGGGAGCGCCCCTCATTTGCAGCCCAGGAAAGTTCTCTAAGATGATCTGGCTTCCTGTGGGCTGCTCATCTCCCTCTGCTCCTTGCAGGACCCTCTCTTCTCCTAAATGCTCACTAGTCAGATTTACCCTCCCCCTGCTTTGTTTAGGATGTCAAGGTCCTCTCAGGAGAGCATATGCAGGTTCCTCTTCTCCAAGGGAACAAAGTCAGATGAGATGAGAGGACGGGGGCTCCAGTGCACTGAGCTCCACTCCAGGCCCATTGTACACAGCATGCCCTCACTAGCTTTGTTCCACGTCGCAGCAGGCCTGTGTGGCTGCAGCGTTAATAGCTCTACTTTACAGAGGGAGCTTCAGAGAAGTCAAGAAGCTGGCCAAGTCTAAAACAAGAAGGGCAGGCCCAGTAAGATAGGGGACTCTTAGTTCCAGACCTATAGGATTGCCACCCCAGGTGGCTTCTGGGCCAGGTGACCTATTTTGTCAACCCAAGGAGGAATGGGAATGGCCAACAGATGAGTTTGGGAGAGGAGGCTCACTGCCGAGGCTGCTTCCTCACACTGCTTCTGGGAAGTTCTGCTCACTCTGTCCAGTGACATCTGAGTGAACATGAAGGAGCTTACAAAACTTCCTGACAATGAACTCTCAGGCATCACACCCTTATCATTTGCAGCCAGCCATACGACAGAAGAGCTGTCCAGGGGCCCACAGGCTTCTACCTGATCCTGCAAACCTTCCGGGCCAGTCTCACTCTTCACTGCCACTTCCAGCTCTGAGAATCCAAAGGGACCAAATCCCCAGCATTGCTTAAGGCAAGACCAGAACCCTAGTTCCCCTGGGCTGGGATAACTTTTAGTAAGGCTCACTAAATGATTCTAAGGGGGAATCAAGGTACTTTTTGTTGTGGAAAGAGTGGAGCTCTTATGGGAATCCCATGTAGCCTGAAGCAGGAATCTTAGGTATGAGACTTTCAAAATCAACTCAGAACAACCTGGGAATAGCTCACTCTATCAGAGCGTGTCAGTGGAGAAGCACATGGTTAATGTTTCAGTGAAAATTTGGGACAATAGTTCTGTGTCCACAAGCTAATTCTAAGCAGTCATTGCAAAGCTTCATTGTCCCATGGAGCATCCATCCACCCATCTACCCATCCATCCATCCATCCATCCATCCATCCATCCATCCAATAGGGAGTCCTTGTTAAAGACATGTTGGCCAGCTAAGGAAGAAGGAGCATCTGAGCAAAGTGTCAGACTTGTTCTAGGAAGAAGGGCGTACTGTGTAGAATAAATGGTTTATGTAAATGCACTGAGTGAGGACACCGGAAGTGTCAGGAAATCCCTAGTGTTTTGGTGGAAGGAGCCAGGCTTGTTACTCTTTAGCCTTCTTTCAGACTTGGGTGTAGGCAAGTAACATACAAGGAAAGTTCTTGAAAACTCTCATAAGGTGATAGACCCCATTATCTGCAAATGAATGGCACCAACAGGCGCTCTCTGTCCCGTGGGAATGGAGACCATGTGTCAGTCAGTGTGCAGAGGTGTGGGAATGTATCACATGGCAGAGCCCCTCTTTAGTCTGAAAGTGACTCCAACAGCTTTCCTCCATCCAGTGTTTTCCACTATGAAGTATGGTTAGAAAGCTGCTCCGGAGTTGACCAGGGAGCTGAATACAGAGACTGTGTCATACATTAAAACCTGAGAAGTGAACCCCGGGCACCTCGGCTCATGTGTTTTTGAAGATTGTTGGGCTAATTCTGAATATTCAGCTGGAGGGGCAAAGTGTCTTTGTGTTTAGTCACACATGTACACCTTTGTTTTCTTCCCTCTAGGAATAAGAGAGCACACTACAACCCAGGGCAGAAGCACCAGAACTCACTATCCCTGATATTTTCTTGTGATTTTCTCCACAGTTTGAATTATTTGTTCAGTTTTCTCCTTTCCCCCCCAAAAAAATCTGTCCCAAGAGGACAAAATCTGCCCAACCCTAGCATGTAGACAGCTATTTTAGTAAGAGGATTTGTGTTTGCAATAGGCAGAGACCTGATTGTAGCTGGTTTAGGAAGGAGATGGGGTTACTTCACGGAACCTTGAGCCGGGAGCCTCGGTCCTTGCAGAGCTGGAGCGCTGCTCTCTTCATGCACTTTCTCCCCCTGCTCAGCCCTGCACCTAACTCCACATCAGCTTTCTTCTCCATAGTGGTTCCAGTAATCTGATGGATAGCGTGGTAGCCAAAGACTTGCAAGATTTACTTTCCAAGGGAGTTTAGCCTTTTCTTTTAGTTAGACATTAACAAATCCCGAAGACAGACTCTGACTGGCTGAGCTGGGGTCAAGTACTCACATCAATTCTCTGGACATCACCAGTAGATACCAGAACAGTGTTAGAGAAAAAAGCGTAGATAGAATTCAGAAATTTGTTCCAATGTGTTGTTTGTCTTTGGGCTTCATATGTATATGGTGGACAAAACAACAAATGTGAACCCTTCAAGGGGTTGACATGAAATCTAGGTCTATTTGCCTAAAATTAATTTAGAAGCAGTGAGGTCAAAGATGATTTTAAAACTTGAATCCCCTAGAGTGCCCAGGGCACGTTAATGGCAAGAAGGCGACCAGATTCACTGCTCTGGGAGGTGTAACTTTGTGACCCTTGTCTTACTGTTGGCTCTGGGTGCAGTGGCACTCCCAGGGACTGCTAAGCGCTGGGTGGGTGCCAACATAAAGTGGCAGCATTTTAAGAAGCAAGGAGGGTGGTGTAAGATGGTGCACCAGACCCCGATAGAGGGGAGAGTGGTCAGATTCAGGCCTGAGGACCAATGAAGTACCCTGGTGACTATTGGTCCCTTTGTCTGCTCGCATCCCTTCACTTCCTGCTGATAAGAGACTGAACAATTCTGGAAGACCCATCCAAAGGGGGATGAAAGCCTTGGTGGCCCTAGGCAAGCACTTGCTGACAGTAAAATATGGAGAATGTCTATGAGCGGACTACTTGATCCACATCTTTTTAGATCTGCCTATGAGTGGAGCACTTCTCAGAAGGCAGCTTTACACTGCAGCTGGAGAAAAACTATCACCATTGTGGCTTAGGTGGAGCTTTCTATATGTGGAAAGCTATTCTAAATGTGTTATATAAAATTATTCGTTGAAAGCTCAAGCAACTGTATAAGGTCAGAGTGATTGTTGTCCCAACTCTTATTGGTTGAATAGTGTCCTTCCAAAATTCATGTCTACCTGGAACCTCAGAATTTATTTGGAAATAGAGTCTTTGCAGATGTGACTCATTAAGATGAGATTACACAGGATTTGGAGGTTCTCTAAACCAGTGTTTGGTGCCCTTAAAAGAAGGGAAATTTTAGACATGGAGATGCACAGATGGAAGAGGCCATGTGAATACAGAAATAGAGTCTGGAGTGAGGCTACTGCAAGCCAAAGATGACCAGCAACCCTATAAAGCAGGAGAAAGCAAGATACGAAACAATTCTCTTCCGGAAGCTTTGGAGGAAGCACAGTCTCTCTCCAGACATCTTTGAATGTCTGCCCTCCAGAACGGAAAGAGAATACATTTCTGATGTTTCAAGTCCCCCTCAGATTACAGCAATCCTGGGAAATGAACACACCACCTTAGAGAGGGGTAAACAGCACAGAGAGGTTAACACCCCCTGTCCAAAGCCACACAACCAGACAGTGGTAGTCACAGAGCTGGTCAGGGAGGCAGGAGTAGGCACTTGGAGTCGAGACCAGAGAGGGCGCGCCCTCGTGATTCAGACCTGGGTGTGGGGACACACTGACCGCTTGCTGCTCTGGAAGTCCTACCCTCCTGTTGAGAGGCGGCTGAGTACCCTTGGCACTCCTTCTCCCAGATGGCTCTGTTTCTGGTGCAGGATTTCTCTATGCTCACTATGCCCCATGTCTCCACGCCTGCCTGGGTTCTTTCTTGTTAGTCTGTGGGAATGCTTTCCTTGGGTAATTAACCCTTTCCTGCCATGCTCACTTACTGACAATACCCAAACTGATGGGTTTTTATATTTAAAATGGTCTTTCATTGTTCTAGAAGCCATGCATGTGCATTGGGGAAAATGGAAGACACAGTCAAGCAACAATAAAAAGGAAAATTATCATATTCTTATCACCCAAAGATTTCCACTTTTAACACCTTAGTATAGTTCATTCCTGTTTTACTTCCTCCAAATGAGATCATTCTGCACATAATGTTTTATAATACAATTTCTTCTCCGTAAACAACCTCCACTTTCTTGTAGGGTTGAAACATTTTCATGCCATCTAACACTCAAGCCACCTTCTAACTTCTCTGATTGGTCCAACAATGTCATGCTGATCTGGTTTTTCCTAAGCAGTACTTGAGGCAGGGCCATTCAGACCATTTTGTTTTGCTTCCAAGTCCCTCTGAGCTCAAGTAAAGTCCCAAATAAGTGTCAGACTTGTCAAAAAGCTGACATCAGTCTGCAGACAAGCGTTTCCTCATGATGTCATTAGCTTATCCCCCTCCCCACCCTTTGCTGGATTTTCTGTAACTAGAATTTTTTCCTCTAACCAACATGCATACACTGTCTCTCCACTGATTTTTGTCTCACTTTGGTCTTGGGGGTCACCCGCTGTGAGCTGTGCTAGCCTGAATTTCTTCTTATGTGAGTTGGATGCTGCTGTCCAGTACTGTCTGGAATTCGGAGGGATATTTCCATAACTCTAACATTCAAACTCCCCGCGAAAGACAAGGAGCATGCTGCCCTGAAATTCCCTGAAAATTCCCAGTAAGGGGCCGAGTTGGTGGTGGAAGCCGGGGCCTGAGAGGTGCTCCAGTCTCTGGCAGGGAGTCTTCCTCCAGAGAGAATCCGAAGCTTGCATTTTACACAGAGTAATCCCTATTTTAGGGATTATTCTGCCTCAGCCACCTGCCTCAAAATCAAAATTATCTCAGTCCCTGAGTGTTCAGCCTGCTTTAGCTATGCGAACCCTTTCACAAGGCCCTCAGGTCTCTTTCTGGGGAGTGTGTGTTCCCAGGAGTCACGTGTGGGGTCTGTTCTTAAGGAGAAGCTTAGCCTTGAATGCAACAGAACAGCACAGAGAAAGCCTGGCTAAGAGAGGGAAAAGGAATCATGGGTGCGAGTATAGCTCTGGCTGCCACCCCCGTGTGCTCTGGGCCTACCGGCACCTCGCATATCTACCCAGTTCCAATTGCCACTGTTCAGCTGTACAATGAAGACGATAATAACTCCATCACAGGAATACATTATCATGAGGATAATACAGAAGCACGTGTGCGGAGGAGGCCAAGACACGGAGCACCTGTGCAGCAGGCCTCTGATGGTTCCACTGGGCCGATGCTTGCAGACGCACCCCACCAGCACCAGGGGATGAGCCCAATGCTGCTTGGGAAGGGGAGTGATTTCTTAGTCCTCATTCATCCTGAATGTTCACCAGTGGCCCAGCATGCAGTTAATTGAGCCTGTTTCTCTCCCTTCCATGCCCAGGAACAAATGAAAGTGAGAAAACAGCAGGCCCAAGCCTTGGATGTGGGCCAGTTCGCTGGGTGCTCAGGAGTCATTCAGCCACTAGCCAGGGCTGCATTATGCAGTGGCTCTTTGTGGCTGTGATTTTCTTCTTTTTACCTTCTTTCTCTTCTTTTTACCTGAAAATAGCTGGAAATCCCTCCATGGAAGAATGAAAAGGCCAGGAGCTGTCTCCAGAGTCTGTTAAGGAAGAGTTACTAGGGGCATATTTTAACATTTAAACTCTCCTTTTCAAATACTTCTGAACTTTAAAACCTGGCTTCTTCTACCTGTGGCACCTCACCCTTGCCCATCACGGTCCAAATGTTTATTTCATTTTCCAGGGCACCATGCCAACCCCAGCCCCATCCCACCATTAAGCACATGGACATGTTTCACCCAAGCAGCTGGGCTTAGTTTTATAGCCATCCTTCCAGAGCTCTGGCTCTGTAGTCCTTTGTGTTTCTCGGTTTAAAACTGAGATTTATCTACAATACTTGTGCATGTATATATGTGCATCCCCTTCCCCCCACACACACAATTTCTGCGGTGACCACTGAATAACCTATTTCTGCCCTGGAATCTAAATGGAAGCATAGGTATTTATAATCACATTCAGGCTAAGTGAGCACCAAAGGAGGTCAGTGTAGCCTGTATAGAAAGCTTTGTGGACAGAAAAGGAGTGAAGCATTGTATAGCACCTGGAGAAGGCATTTAACCGAGACCTGGACACTTTTCAGCCTTGGTGTGAGAGGATATTGCAGGAAATCATGTGAATTCTGTAGACACATCTCTGTTGCATATCAGCTTGCAACTACAATAGTAAATAAACCATGAAGAAATGTTCTGTTCCCAATTCCAGCAATAATTAGAGAAAAAGACCTATTTAATTAAGAATTAAATAATTCCCCAGTTTTCAGTGCCATAAGGTAGTTTTGCAGAATTATCAAGGAACAGGACACCTCATTAAAATTGGCATTTGCAGATTGTTCATGGAAGGTTTATGTGCTATGCAGGCTGTGCATCCAGCACTAGTAAATGGTGCCTTGGCATGACTATTCTTGTTGGATACATGTCTTTATTCAAGCACTCTGGGCATGCATTTTGTTTTTCTTTTCTTTTACAGTTTTATTGAGATATAATTAGCATATACAGTTTGCCCATTTAAAATATGCAATTCAATACTTTCAGAATATTCAATCATACAAACATTACCACATCTAATTTTAGAAGCTTTTGACCCCTCCCATTCTTATTTACAATTATTCTCATCCCTACGCTACACCCACTCCAGCTCTTCCTAACCCTCCCAGGCTAGGCTATCACTAATCTTTTGGAGGTAGGGTGCTGGGCACTGAACTCATGGCCTTTCACTTGCTAGGTAAAGCACTCTACCACTGAGCTAAACCCCAACCCCTCCATCACTAATCTATCTCTACAGATTTGCCTATTATATGTATGCATATATGCACATATATGCTATATGTATATATACATATACACATGCGTGTATTCATATGTGATATCTATATGTGTGTCTAATACATACACATATATATGTAAGTGCATATTGTGTGTGTATATGTATAAAATCATGCTATATGTAAGCTTGTGTATCTGATTTATTTTTAAAAACCGTTGTCTTCCTTTGCCTCTTTGAATATGCCCACATATTTGTCCTTTGCAGTGTTCATTTTCAAATAAACTCATTATCTGTGGAGAGTCTCTTTCCATTTGTTGTTTATGTTGACTTCACCATCTCAGTGGATGAGAAGTTGTATCTCTTTGTGGTTTTGACTTATATTTCATTGGTAACTAATAACATTGAGCACACATGTGCATTTCATGTATTGTTGACCACCTGAATATATACTTTCTTTGGAGAAATATCTAGTCAAATTCTTTACCCATTTTGAAAAGTGCCCATTTTGAAATATATATATATAAAATAACCAGCATTTCTCTCCCTTTCAGTGGGTTAATGCATGTTATTAAAGACCAGAAAATGTTTTTTGTTTTTTCTTGAGAGTTGCTCCAGCTAGGTAGCCCAAGCTGGCCTTGGATCTGCAGTCCTCCTTCCTCAAATGCTATGGTTCTAGGTGTGTGCCAACACAAGCAGATCTTGTGTGCTCAGCACTCTGAAGGTGTGAGCTGGATGGATGGTATGACAAATGCAATTAAGTAGCTAGAAGTCAGCTGTTAAATTAGCTGTTTAAAAAACCAAGGACTGGGACCCTGAGTTCCGTGTGGTCTCCATTTCTTCCAAGAGAATGGGGGAGCTCAGAATTCACTTTGCCTATCAGGAGCAATCAGGAAGGGACTGGCTTGATAGGAAAATGTCATTCTTGGTATCTCTACTGACATGCAAGCCCTGAAGAAGGTGCAAATTGCAGTGGCAACACCCCATGTGAGGATATTGAGGACACTGATGTCTTTCCTGGCTGGTAGCTACACCCTGATTCTGGTCTCCTTGGACAGCAAGAGCAAGCTTAGAGCTGAGGTTTCAACCTCCAGCAAGTGCAAGTAGCCCCGGGGAACTGACCACATGTGCCAGCCCTGGGCTTGCAGCCAGTGAAGAGTCCCATGTGGACACTCCTCATGCCTCCTGGGGAGGCACCCTGCTTCGGGTCCAAGAAGAAGCAAAGTAAATCAGGGGAGAAGCAGTCAGATGTGCAGACTGAGATGGTTAGGAACTATTTCAAACGTCCATTATGTTCCTTTTCTTTCCTTTGGTTGACTAAACTGCTTGGTTCTATTCTTTACTCAATGTAGGCACGTTTCTTTTTTTCTGATTTTCATCACTATTCGTTTTTAATGCTAAGGAAAAGTATTGACTTCATGCACCACAGTTGACCTCCTTCAATATTTGACTCGTGCTCAAGTTACCATTGCATTTGAGGCAGAAAACATTTGGTTAGTCCTGTAAAAATTTGTCCAATTATATTTTCAAATGCTTAGGCAAATACTCAATGGGCAGACAATTGACAGACTGTTTCCATTTTGATTAAGCCATTTGTTTCTGTTATCAGAGGCGGAAAGAGCACTGGGTTGAAGTTTATGCAGTGCTACTGCCTGCCCAAAGGTATCCACAGAGACCTGCTCCGTTCATTTCCCTTGAGTGTGTATTGCCTTTAAATGGCCTTTTCATAACATAAAGGGAAAAACATATTTTTGCAATGAAAGGATAACCATTTTGTAGCATTTTAAAAGAAATAGTAAGTCAATGCCTGTACGTAAATCATGCAGTGTATTCATAACCTTGTTGGAAAGCCCACTGTAGCTTTGGAAGAAGCTGTCCACAGGTAACACATTTCCTGAGTAAAATGTTCCAGTCTTGGGCATGCCCATGTAGAGGGGATGTTAGGCCTGAGAACATACATTTCCATATCTTTATTGGAACACCTACTATACACTAGGCATCCTTCCTGGAGCTAGAGATAGCAGTTTGGATAAATACTGTTCATGATCTCAAGGAGCTTGTGGTGTTCATGTGGGACGTATGTCTGGGTCCCTGTAATGTAGGAAGAGAGGACTCATTGCATCATTATAGATAGAACATGTTATAAAAGCCTCCAAAGAAAATTTCCTTTCTCTTGACAATTAAGAAAACACTTCATAGAAGGGTCCTATTCTAACAGGCTTCAGAGGAGGGACAAGAATTCAAAGTTATAGAATGACGACAAGACTGAGGGCTCAGGGTTAGGCAAGACCTAAGCATAAAGCTTGGAGTATATTAGAGGAAAGAAGATTTCACTCCAAGTAACTGGACTATTGAACTGGAAGATGATTAGATTATTAGTTGGGAAATTGAAATGCTACGAGAAACAAGTTTCAGAGGCTGGGATGTGATGAGTGAAGGGAGAAAAGTATCCCGTTTTAATGGATGCAGGGGCCTAGGAAAGGAGCCACATGAGGAAAGGCAGGGCAGGCTAGAAAGTGGACAGGGGCCAAGCACTCTGCTTCTGTCACGAAGGCACCAGGCTGTCAGTATCCGCTGGGAGTGGGGACAAATGTGGAGCTGCCCTTAGTGCTCCAAGAAACAAGGAGACAGTTGTACTTGCCTCAACTTTCCAGCTGTGGACAGAAAAGTCTGCAGCACACTTGTAAGAATTACCTGAACAAATCATATTTCTGCTCTATCCTCAATCATGTGTGGGGGCTGGAAAACCCGGAACCCTAGTCAAGTCAACCTGGCCTCCAGTGGGGAGATTTCAGCAATCATGGTACTGGTTTCCAAGTGGCTTCCTACTCAAATGATCCCAAATCCCTTTCCTCTGTGTAGAGGCATCTCCTAATTTATCCAGAACAGTCCTGACCCACATGGAGCTGGTGATATTATAAGTTTCTTAGACACCACTGGGGCTTTGGGTGATAAGCCCATGAGGACTGGCTTTTTTTATTGACTGTATTTCTGAATGTTTGAATCATAGAATATTAGACTTTGGAGATACTTCAGAGTTCATCCAGCTTACTGTCACCCACAGAGAAAACGCTCACGTATTTCTCAAATGTCTGGTCATCCTCTTTGCTTTCAGTGATAACATGAAATCAGTTGCCCATTCTGGGTCAATCCTGATACAAAGTAAGCCACAGTTCACTCCTGTGTGTTTCCAAAGCTATTTGTTCATCTAAGTCACTTTGGTCATTTCAGTTCATGCAGTTTGAAGTTGAGATGACCAGCCCAAGTCTTCAGCTGACGAGGTCAAGGGGGTGGGGAGCTGAGGAATCCTTCAGTGTGCCACTTAATGGCCACAGCTGACCAGAGCAGTTTCTTTTTTCAGCCTCATGGTACTGCCCTGAATCTGAGTTTCATCTCCTTAAGCCTGGGTGTGTGTAATGGTCTCCTGGGTCCCTTCTCTCACCTGAGCCCTCCAGTTCCTGGCCACTGCCCATGTCACCACTGGATTGAGTCCTCCTCCATCAGTATAAATCTGTACCCACCTCCTCATTGTCTGTTTAAGGGCACCCAAACTTCTCAGTGGTATTTGTGGCTGCAACTCAACTTCCCAAAGGCCCAGCCTGCCCCCTGCCAACCGGAGCATGCTACTCACATGACATCCCTTGCTCACTAGTAGTCATACCTTTGTGTCATTCCACCAGTCTCATCCTTCTTGCAAGACCAAACTCATATACTGCTTTCCCTTCAAGCTCCCCTCACCTCCCAACCCTCCACGCTTCTTGGGGTCACACCACAGTGAGCACCATCCTTTGGAAGCCTTGAGGTGTTTGTCTATATCCTGCCTCTTCTGCTGCATGATTTTTCTCCAAGATTGTCATATTTTATTCCTCTTTACGTCATCAGTGCCTGGCACAGGGCAGTTAACCAGTATGCAGAAACTGAACCATGAGTGAATGAATAAAGATGGAGTCTGTGTGTGTGTATCTACAATGGACACATCCTGTAGAGGCTGGTGAGTGCTGCTCACAACCAACAGCTGTGGCGCATTCTGCTTGGTTCCAATAGACAGGATAGGGAAGAAGACGCAGCTCCTTTGCCAAAGGAGTCTAGTTGGGAAGACAAGATAGAAACATTTAAAGAGCACTGGTCCTCACCAAGGCTGGTCTTCCCCAAATTAAGTCAATCTGCACATATGAAGAACTCAGCCAAGCCCCTTCATGTTGCAAGTGTCAGTGCCAAGTCCGGAGTCTCCTTTGGGAGTTGTACTGCTGATAAAGTCCACCTGGGCCAAGCGGGTCTGCTGGGTGAGCCTCTTCTTAGAGAGTCTTAGCAGTGACCATGCCCCTCCGCTTCTCTTAGTCTCATTCGAGTTTCACAAAGATCAGGAAGATGGTACTATAATCATTTCTACTTTGCAAAGGAGACACAAATAACCACAGCAAAATCTTACAAGTGAATCAAATGGGAGAACTTGTCTTTGCTCAAGATTGTTATGTTCCTTAGTTGATCTGATGCTTTCTGAGCACGTGCTCTGTGCTGGACATTGTGACAGGTGTCAGGGGCACAGATCTACCTGGGACCTGGCCCATGTCCTGGGGAGAGACCCAGCTTAGTAGGACAAACGCTTAAGAAACATTAACCTTCCCTAATGTTATTGTTCCTTAAATACTAAGTGTATATCTTGTCAAATGTCCATTCTTTCTTTCATTCAATTTACGTGGGAACCTGCACATAAAGTGGGTAGGAGTAACTTACAATTACTCCTGCCTGTCTTGTCTGCGGTGCTGCAAGCTCCTTGAGGACAGGCTGGGTCCCGCATGGCCTTGCACTCATCACTGGATTTATGCAGCACTCTCTCTGTAGGTGTTGCCAGTGTGGGGAAAGGGCTTTGGATTCCAACCCGGGATGGGAAAGCTTCTCCACCATTCCTTTACTGTGTGGCTATGCCAAGACCGTACTATCTCCCAGGACCTCATTGTATTCATGTTTGGAGTGGAGAAAATTGCCTCATATCAAAAAGGAGAAAGCTCAGGGTTCAAGGGCAATGAATATTCAGTCCTTAGTATCTTCGCTTTCAAAAGTAAAGTTGCAGAGAGAAGGTATAGGGCAGTGATTACCCAGAGAACATGTGCGTCCTCTTTTTCCACTCTCCCTCCAACCTCTAACCCCATCTCCTCCTCGTTGAAGGGGGATTGTCACAATGAGTCATTGGTACTAGTGTCATAGTCTGAGGGAGTAACAGCAGGACAGTGGTGGACTCCCAGCTTGAGACTCATGATGAAGGAAGAAACTGTAGATGCATTCATGTTCTGGGAACACCAGGACTGAGCTGTCACATCTGACTTTGCTCATGGCTCTGAAGAATGTAACTAAACGCCTCTATCAGTCGTCTATCTACTCTTAACAATTCTGGACAATTTGGCAGGTCAGAGTTGTCAACTCCCCAAAACCCCAGTTGATATTGGCAGTGAAGAACCAGCTCCAGGGCTGCCTGGTAGAAGGGCAGTCGGTCTACTCTGAGGCTGCACGTGCTCTGTTAACAGGCAGGCAGGTTGTAATGAGCAGTTTTAATCTAAACACCATCATGGCTAAGCCTTGAGCCACTGGGCCACGCCTGGATGTATGTGACCCACAAAATTCTTACAGCTCCCACCTCCCCTGAGACATTCCTCAGCCATTGTTTTCCAGATGTTAACAATGATGTGAGACTAAGAACTAATCAGGTGCCCCCTGCCAATTCAGCATCTCCCTCAGATACCATAGAGGGCCCCTGTAGGTCAGCTGAGTTTGAACACTCTAGCCGGCAGCTGGTGATACAGACGCTGGCCCTGGCCTTGTTTTCTGTTTGCTTTGCTGAGTCCCAGGCCCACACCAGTCAAATTCCTTCACCATTTCCACAGGGTCCTGGTGCTGTGGGATCAAAGAAAGGGTAGGCAATAGAAAGCCACCAGATCACAGATATCTGCGTCTCAAGCAATTAGGGATCAGATTCTCCAACCCTTCTCGCCCCTGTGGGAAGGGAAGACTTTACCTCTCTACTGACTATGACACAGAGGAGGGGGGCAGAGAGTGCTGGGATACTGAGGTCCTCACTCTACTGATGTTCCTACCATGCTCCCTCCACCTTACCCATTGCTAGATCAGTGTATGGCAGGTTTATACCTCTGAGCATGTTCACCTTTCTACCTGTCTGGCATATCTCCCCCTCCTGTCGCTCTCCACCATCTCCACCTGATACCATCCTCAGCTCAGGGTGGTCTATCTTCTTAATTCTTTGCTGAACACACCAGCTCTGGGGTTGGGGGTCCTTACCCCTCCTCTTTACCCTGTAGTGTCCCTCAATGTATCCATGTTTGGATTGTAGAAAATTGACTCATCTCAGAGAAGAGAAAGCTCAGAGTTCAAGAGCAGTGAGTATCCATTCCCTAGCGTCTTCACTTTCAAGATCGTCACATTGCTGGCTCCATCATATGCCCATTAAGGTTCCTTTTTGAGAGAAGTAAAAAAAAAATGGAGCACATCCTCTTTGCAAGACAAACTTGGCAGTTGCTGCCTGAAAATAAAAATTCACGCATGCCACTCATGGGCCTAATGACATACTTCTTCACCCCAGGGAGGCCCTGTGACCCTGGAAGCCTTGGTTTCTGTACTTGCAGAGCAAGGACGTGAACACTAGATGATTTAAATTCCTCTTCCAGAAGATTTCTCCATGTCTTTCCCAAAGAGAATTTCTCCATCCACTTGGGCTTCTCTACCCGCAGTGCCTATTCCCAAGTTGTGTTCCATTTGCTCCAAAGAGAACAGATACACTGCAGGACAGGACCAGGTGCCCAGGGGACACACTGATAAGCGCTGATGTAGGCCTTGAGGCACACCTCCTGGGAAGCCAGGCATCCCTGTGCCTTGAGTTGGAGGAAATGTTATCTGGGAAGTAACACAACAATTACAACTTTTTGTTGTTGTGAAACATCATGTTTTTGAGGGGATGGGGATTTAGCTCAGTGGTTAGAGCGCTTACCTTGCAAGTGCAAGGCCCTGAGTTCGATTCCTGGCACTAAAAAAAAAAAAATTATGTTTTGAAATCCATTCCTGTCATTGCATGTAGCTCTCTCCGTTCATTTTGCTGCTGTAGGTCATCCAACTGTGTGACTATTAATCTATTTTCCTGTCAAGTATTCTCAGGCATTTTCTATTTTTCCGAGTTTCAGGAAAGTTTTCCAGGTAGGAGCAACCTTGGCTTGACCCTGTGCAGAGGACGGCAGGGTTTCTGCTGTTGACCCCAGAGGTAAGAACTCCAGTTCAAGGCTTTGTTCTTCGTAACGCCCAAGTCTTTTCACTTATGCTTCCTTCCATCATGACCCACATATAAGAAACCAATAAAATGTTTGCCAAACTGATGAACGGCATCTTATTCTTTTAGGTTTTTGCTTTATTATATATTTTGAGGCTTTATGACTGGGTACATACCGATTTAGATTTGGTATTTCTTCTCAGGGAAACTTTTCTTTACTATTATGCATTCATCTTTACCCCTAATTTTTTTTTTGCTTGAAGTTAATTTTGCTTAAAACTAATACAACTACAGCACTCCAATTCTCTTTTTATGAGTATTTGTCTGGCCTGTTTTCCCCCTAACCTATTACTTTCACCTTTTGTGTAACTTAATGTTTTATTTCTCACTGAAGATTTCTAATAGTTTAAAAAAAAAAGGAGAATTTTTAGAAATAGAAATATCATTAAATCATTCTGCCTAGTCACAGCACTCGGCTGATATAGGAAAGAACTTATACATCCTTTTTCTATTTAGCTTATATAAACACTAGGCTACCCAAATCTTTCCTAAAGTAATTCTTCGATATTACTCTAAAAAAGTCAATCTTTCTAAAATTTGTGATTCTAAAATAGCATCCAGTAAGAAATAGGAAAAGACACAAAAACAATGAAAGCTTAATTTCTGTGGGCACAAAAACTACAGTTGCAGAACATTTAAATATAAAACTATAAATGCCTAGAACCAAAGTGTCTTTTTTACTTTGCTAATTTTTTAGATTAAAAAATCTAAATCAAGCATCTACACACATACAAAATTCGTGTTTACACTTACTAAAAACAAAACAAAAATTCTATTTGTTATATATTGTGTTTAGAATTATAGAAATACAATCAGTGAACACATTCAAATACTCAATATTTTGAAGATAACATAATTTACTTTCCTTTAATTACTTTTTTAAAAGTATAATGTGTGGCCAGCCTTTAAAATTCAGATCAGCATGTTGAATTTTCTCTTTTTCAAAGACAGATATTGAAAAAAGACAAGTATTATATCTATATCCATTTATTTATTTAAGATAAAGTTTAAATTTGGCCAACAGGCAGAATTTTTTTAAGAACATGAATTTAAGATACTTAGAAAAGAAAAGCATCAAAGGGAGTATAACTATGACATATACAATATGTATTTTCTGAGTGAATGGATATTTAAATATTCTGGTTTAAAAAGTGCCTTCTAAGAATTTAAAGTTCAAGTAGTAGATTTTTTTGCTCTTTTAATATAAAAGTATTTTTTTCTATTTTTAGAAAGCAACAATCTCGGTGTCTTTTAAAAAACAAATCCTAAGTAAATAAAAATAGAACTGTAGCATAAAATGAAAAAACAGGCATTAACCTATATGTAAATTTTCAATTTTTATTTAATTTTTTGTATTGTAAGTTAAAACATACACATCCAAGAATTCTTCATACAAATAGAAAAGTATGAAGCTCATGTCTCCAATTTATAGAGAAGCTCTTGAATCTTATTACTTAAGCATTCCCCCATGCCTACAAAATTGATCCAATAAGTCTTCCCTGAGTGGTAATTATTGTAAAGAAACTTTTATCTAAACCATATAGTGCAGATCATGGATCATAGTTTTCTGGAAATGATAGTGATATTCTTTAGTGTTATTACATAATAACCATGACCACTTCTCCGTAGAAAATGTTTTGCCAGCAATATTGCTTCAGTATGGATTGCGCGAAGCACCAGGCTATGGTAAATGCAGCTGCAATCTATTCAAAATTGCCATGGTGTAGTTGGTGTGGAAATAATGGACAATCAGTCTTCATTTCTGTTGCCTCTAATTCCTTCCTGTAGTACCATGTTTCCATCTGAGATCATTTTATTATAGCCCAAAGAACTCCCATTAATATTTTTTGAAATCTGTCAGCCTTGGCTTTGTCTAAAAACATCTTCATTTCCCCCTTATATTTGAAGGATTTCTCACCGGATATAAAATCCTGGATGGCTAATATCCCCACTCCCAGACTTCTGCCCCTTTAAGATGTCATATTGTTTTTTGCAGCTTTATTTCCCCCTTTTGTTTGAAAAATTTGTCACCAGGTATAAAGTTCTAAATGGCTACCTTTCTACCCCATTTCACTGTAAAGACACCATTCCGTTGCTTCTGGTTTTTAAGTTTACCGTTGAGGACTTGGTGGTTATCATTATCCTTTCCTTCTTTTTTCTCTAGCAACTTTAAGTATTTTCTCTTTGTTTCCATTTTTCAGCAGTTTTATTCCAGTGTGCTTCAGTTCGGGGTTATTCAGGCTTCTTGGACCTCTAGATTAGTGTCTTTCATCAATTGTGGACTCATGCCAAGCATCATTTTTTAAAATATTGCTTCTACTCCATTTCCTCTTTACCTCTGGGCTTCTAATTTCCTACACATTAAACCTGTTGGCTGAATCTAGCATGTCTCTCAGGTTCTGTATTTTTAAAATAATTAATCGTTTTATTATTATATTCGCTATTATTTTATTGTATTTCAAATTGAAAATGTGCCAAACATTTGGAAACTAATCAACGAACTTCTAAATAACCTATGGACTGAAAAAATACATGAAAGTGGAAATTGAAAAATAATTTGAACATAGTGAAGATTTAAGATATCAAAATTTGTGGAATGTAACAAATCTCAGTGTTGATTTGGCAATTAATAGTATTACATACAAGTAACAGAAAAGAAAAAAGTTCTCAAACCCACATTAAGCTTCTACCTTAAAAGGCTAGAAAAAAAGCCAAGTAAATTCAAACTAAGTAGGAGGAGGAAACAAGAAAGTGAAGAACTGAAATAAATAAAACAGAAAAACTAGCAATAGCAAGTATCAGTGAAACTTAAGGCTGTCTTCTTTCAGTTAATTTAAAAATTGATAAATCTCTAGTTAGCTTTATCAGAAAAAACAGGAGGGATTGGAGATGCAGCTTAGTGGTAGAGCTCTTGCAAGACCAGCAAATTTCCCACATTAGCAACTAAAGAATGGAATAACCCTACAGATACTACAAATATTAAACAGCTAATAATGGAATTTGGGGGAAACTTTATGACAATATATAGATTAAACAGACACAACCCCGAAAGATAGAAACTACCAAAATAACTTGAAGAAGAAATAGAAAATCTACATAGGTCTATTAAATAAGTTAAATTAACAATTACAAAAATCTTCCTACCATCCCAATCAAATTCTGAGCAAGAATTTGTGTAGAAATATAGGTCAATATCTGTTTAAAAAATTAAATCACATTTAAAAATCTTTCCAACAAGGAAACTCGAGTCCTCAGGTAATGATGTTTTTAAGCATTTAAGAAATTTCAGGGCCGGGGATTTAGCTCAGTGGTTAGAGTGCTTACCTTGCAAGCATGAGGCCCTGAGTTCGATCCCCAGTACCAAAAAAAAAAAAAAAAAGAAATTTCAATTTATTTGTAAAATAAGGACCTAGAAAAATAGAGTAAGAGAACTCACACCACCTGATTTCAAACCTTACTATACAGCTACAATATACAAATAATCAAGTAACAGTAATATTGACATGAGAATAGATACATTGATAAATAGAACAGATTCCAAAAAATCCTGTATATACACAACAAATTGAAGTCTGAAAAATGTTTCAAGGTTTATGGGGAAATATAATCCTTCTCAGTACATGGTGTTGGGAGAAATATATATATATATATATATATATATATATATATATATATATATAATATATATGAATGAGAGAGACAGAGAGACAGAGAGACAGTCGACCTAAATCTTCATGCCATGTGCAAAGTTTAAACTTGAAGTGGGTCACTGACCTGAATTCAAAAGAGCAAACTATAAGCCTCTGTCTTAGTTACTTTTCTCATTGTCAAGACAAACTATCCAGTACCCAAAGTTAAAGGAGGAAAGGTTTATTGTAACTCACAATTTGCTAAAAGTTTCAGTCCATATTCAGCTGGCTCCAAGGCAGGGTGACATGGCAGAGGGGAACACAGAAAAGACACAGTTCATGGGAGGCAGATGGTAGCAAGCAGTGAAGTAGCAAAGAAGCAGCAGCAGTTCTGTCTTCTGTCTGTCCCTTTATATCTGTCAGGCTGTTCACCTTTTGGATGGTGCTACTCACACCAAGGATGGGTCTTCCCATTGCTCATACCCAGAACTATGCTAAACCAATCAGTGGACTAATTCAGTAATCACACACCCTTAATCCCACCACCACTCTTAATCCCAGCATCACACATCCTAGATCCAACCACCTCTGAAAAGCCCCACCTATGACCACATGGGGCTTTGGGGGAACATCTAGACACAAACCATTACAGCTTACTTCCAAAAACATGAGGGAAAATTATTCATCACTTTAGAATAGGCAAAAGTTACATAAAACACTCAGAAAAGCACAAACTACACACATATGCCCCTCTACACACACACACACACACACACACACACACACACACACACAAGATGAATTAAACTTTATCAAAATTAAAATATTTTTGAAAGATATCTTCAAGAAAATGAAAAATAGCATGCTACAAACCGATAAAAATATTTACAATCTCTGACAAAATTCTTATATCTAGAACATCTGCAACTTCATAATGAAACACAACCCCAAATTTTAAATATGTATGTGATTTTAAGAGACAATTCACGAGGGAAGATATAGGAATGACTAACAAACCATGAAAAATGGTCAAAAGCATTTGTCATCAGGGGACCATAAAACACACTAAACTACCACTTGTTAGAATGACAAAAATAAAAAAGGTTGTCAACATCAAGTGTTGGTGGGGATGGGAAACAACTGGAACTTTATATCCTGCTGGACAGAGTATAAACTCATATATCCACTTTGGAACAAAATTCAGCAGTTTCATCAAGAATTTAAAAAAATGCTAATCATATGACCAAGTCATTCTACTCATTATGATTAGGATTTGAAATGTCCCCCAAAACTCATGAGCTAAAGGCTCAGTTGCCTGCTGATGGGATTTTTGGAAAATGACTGGATCATTAAGACTGTAACTTCATCAGTGGTTTAATACATCGATGGATTCATAATTTGACAGGATTATTGGGAGGTGATTGGAGCAAGAGGAGGGGCCTAATTAAAGAGAGTGGATCATAAAGCCATGACGTTGCGGATTTTATCTGGTCCCTGAGGTCTTCTTTTCTTGCAATTTCTCTCTCTCTCCCTCTCTCTGCCTCTCTCTCTCCCTCTCTCTGCCTCTCTCTCTGCCTCTCTCTCTCCCTCTCTCTCTCTCTCTTTCTCCCTCTCTCTCTCTCCTTCTCTCTCTCTCTGCTTCCTAGTTGCCATGAAGTGAACTGTTTTCTACTGCACCCTTCCTCCATCATGTTCTTCCAACATCACAAGCCTGGAAACAACATAGCCAAGTGACCATGCTCTATAACCTTTGAAACAATGAGCCAGTTTCCTCCTTTAAATTTATTTATGTCAGGTATTTTGTCAGATTGATGGCAAGCTGAGTAATACGCTATACCTAGATAATTATCCAAAAGAAATGAAAGCCTACATTCACACAGAGATTTTTACACCATGCTCTTGGTAGCTTTATTCATGATCTCCCCAAAACAGAAATATTGTAAATGTCCATTAGCAGGAGGACAGAGAAGCAAATTGTGAAATATCCATACAATGAAATGTTACTAAGGAATTTGTTTCTGATACACAACACGGATGAATCTCAAAAACACTATACTAACAAAAGCCAACAAAAAGAACACACTGTATGATTCTGTTTGCGTGAAACTCTAGAAAAAAACAAATCTAATCTTATAGTGATGTGGTGGACTGATATGGTCAACTTGAGCAGAAATGCCCAGCTGGACTGAGTTGGTGTGGTTTTGGGTGTAGAAGATTCACCTGAGGATTGTTGCCGACACAACATAAAGGAGAATGGGGCAAAAGATAGTTGCCAGCTGTTTCCCAGGAGAAGCTCTGTTGTGATTGGTTCTCCTGAAGGGGACTCAGCTGTCTTTTTGAAGAGGGAGCTCGGGGCCTTGCTGTCATGGAGGATGGCTGCTGTTGCTTCGGGGGAGCTCTGGTCTTGATCTCTGCTGTGAGCATCGTATCCTGGTTCCAGTAAAGATTTCTTCAGCTATCATCTGCAGACACAAAGGTACATGGGACAGTGCTGTGGGCTCCCAGCCCTTGATTGGATCTTTCAGGTCTCTAGTACATAGATAGATGTTCGGCATTCTTCCTGCATTTGGCTTATGGGTGAATGTTTTAACTTGTAAATGTCCTGTATTATATCTGCTCTCTTGCAAACCATTGGCTCTCTTGGCTCTAGAAAGCTAACTAATACAAGGGATATCAGTGGTTAGCTAGGACTAGGGTTTGGAATGAGAGGGATTGGGAAATCTTTGAAGTAATAGAAATGATCTATAAGTTGATTGTGGTGTTGGTTACATGGGTATAGACATTTGTCAAAATCATTGAATTGTACATTTAAAAGGGTACATTTATTACACATAAATTACACCTCTGTAAAATCAAAAGGGAGAGACAAGAACAATGGGGGCCACCCTTCCGATGGAAAAATGTTTTGAAGGTGAGGAGATTGGAAAGTGGTCAGTGGGACTTTATTATTTTGTATTATTGGATCTTGTTACTGGTCTACAAGATAAAAGAGGCTGAAATACCAGGCAAGTCACAGATCCAGACCTGGACACAGAGCATGTGGCCCCTCTACCCAGAGTGGTCCCCACAAGAATTCAGTGCCAACCTTAGCTTCTTTGGAGCCTCTTTGTGTGGTGCTGGGCACCAGCCTCAGAACTGATTTTAACCATGAGGGTCAAGAAAGGAAGGTGGAATTATGCTGGATTTAGTGTCCTAAAAACCTGGAGAGAATGAGTCTGGTGAACCTTCTTCCATCCCAGAACTGCTGGTTGGGGATAGAATCATAGTAGCTTTTGTTTCCTTTCATTTTTCATCATACTGAAATAAACATCATGAAGGCAAAACAGAATTTTTGAGGAACTGGGTGGATTTGGACAGAGAGGCAAAACTGTCCCCAGATTCAAACAGCCCACTCTTTCTGGGTGGACAAGGCAATGGCACTTAAAGAACACATGCCAGGCCTGCATATCCAGTGTGTGTGAACATGTGTATTGGTGTCCCAGGAGTTGAAATGTGGAAGTAGAGTCCTGAAGTCCAGCTAATCAGATAGCACAGGGCAGCAATGGAGACAGACTTGCACAGCAGGACACACGGGAAGACCTGGGAAGGCAGGAGTTGGAGGGTGCAAGTTTCAGAAAGAAAACCACAAAAGCTGGCCTCAAAGTGCATGCAGGAGCAGGGCATTGGCCAGAGCCTCCTGCACTGAAAGATTTGTCACTTTTATAGAACAGAAGACCCCTTCCCATTCTTCTCTGCATCTCATATTTGACATTTAGGGATATCATATTTTGACTCACTAACCATTATGAATGAAAAAAGAACTGGCTATTCTTCCCTTTTGATTCAGGAGGAGATATGCTTTTCCAGTTAGGTATTTTAAACCCCACCCTATTGGGGGTCCTGAGGCCAGAAGAGGATGAGACATGCCCAAGGGCACTGATCGGTGTCAGCTAGGCTGTTACATACAGGCCAGAACGTTGACTCCTGCACTCTGCCTCACCACACTGTGACCCCACACTCCCCCTGGAGGCCACCCTTTGACAGACTGAGCCCTGCAGTCTCTAGGAATGAACCTCACAGAAGGAATAATGCATGCTGTAGGGAAGCTTGGGAACATCACTCAAAAATTAAATTTTAAAAACTGCTTCTTGGTGCCAGGACATTTGTGGTATGCTTTGGTAATAAGACTCTGCTGTGGATTGACTTGTGTTCCCCCAACAAATGTGTTGAAATCTAACTCCTGATACCTATGAATGTGACTTCATCTGGAACTAGGGTATTTGCAGATGTAATCAAGTTACGATGAAGTCATATTAGAGAGAAATGGGCCCAAATCCAGCATGACTGGCGTCTTTACAGAAGAAAAACACCAGAGAGACAAACAGAGAAGGGGATGCTATATTAAGACACAGAGACACAGAAGGAAAATGGCCACAGGAAGATGGTACCACAGCTAAAGAATGCCTGAGATCACCAGAAGCTGGAAGGGGCAAAGACGAGCTCCCCTAGAAGCTTCAGAAGACCCCTGAATTTTAGACTTATGGCCCCCCACAACTGTGAGAGAACAGGCTGCCATTGTTTGAGTCACCTAGTCTGTGGTCTTTTGTTGAGTTAACATCAGCAGACTAAGACCGACTCAGAGATTCCAGGGATTCTGGAGCATGGATTGTGCACTTTCCAAGGTAGTCCTCAGTGGATGTTGGCCCTGGGCTTTGGAGAGGGCGGCCCTGTCTCCTCCTGTTCAGAGGTTGGCCCTGCTGAGTGCAGCTGGACTGGGGGTGACCACTGCTGCCTAGAGCAGCAGAGTTGATTGAACTAGAAGACTTCTCTGCTGTCCTGGGGCACAATACCATCCGGGGCCAGGTAGCTCTTTCATCATTCCCTTCATGATGAAGGTCAAATTCTGGAGCCTTGTGTTCACTGCTCCAGTCCTGCTGAGCTTCTTGCCCTGCCTGGTGGGTCAGGCATTTTTCTTCCAACCTTTTCCTGAAATGCCCTTCCTGTTACTCCCCATCTCCTTGATGTACTTATCCCTGCCCTTTAAAACCAGCAAGAATGATTCTCAGTGATGCCTAACATCACAAAATGGGACAAAACCAATGTTATATGCTTTTTGATGGAAGAACACAATACTTCCTATGAAACAGGCTTAGGGAGAAAAAGATAGTATCAAATCTCAAGGCTGATGAAAGTCTTAGTTCTAACCGTTGGTTTAACAGAAAATCAAATTGCTGAATCTATAGGGATTCAACTAGCAAAATCCAGATATTGGGAAACTACAAAACCAAGAACATAGATGGATTCTTCAACAAAGTAATTGTAAGGGAGGAAAAGATAGGCAAAAAGGCCACCCACCAATCAGATTTGAAGCTTATTTGGGTCTCAAGTTAAATCGTAAAAAATAATTAAATGGATAAGACATCTAGAGCAATGTAAATATTGAGTGGATATGGGATTATCATAAATTCTTGTTTATGTGTATACCCCCAAGGTTTGTAATACCCCCGTAGAACCCCAGAATCTAGCTCTGACAAGCAGCCCTCCTACCCTGGATGAGTGCAGGGCCGTGAGCACATTGTGAGGGCCTTCCGGGAGTGCACTGATGTGATGGTTGTCTGGAAATTTTTTTTAAAAGTCTCATGTAAAGATCCATGCTGAAACAATATGCTGTCTCTAACCAGAAGTGGCTGGAGACGTACTGCAAGATCCTCCCAATTGGTTTCCTGCCTATTTTAAGAGACTTCCAGCTGAGAGTGGCCACATTCTGCATGGGAGAGGGGCTGGGTAGCCCATTTGACTCCTTGTTTTTCTTGAGGGCTAGCAGTGTGGCAGGCAGACTGCATTTTCTTCTATCTGTCACCAGCCACGTTCTAATTTCCATTGCTGTTTACCTCTGTCTTTTCTGATGGATTTTGAGAACAGAGACACAATTCAAACAAATAAAAAGAGACTCATCTTGGGAGCATTAATACGTCATGAAGGGAAGCTTACAGACTGACAAGCCCTAAATCTCCTAAAAACCATTTGGCGAACCGGGGCCTCAGGAGACAAGCCTATGACTTTATCTGGGATTGCACAGATGGCTGGTGCACTTATGCTCCTCAGATTCCTTCTTTTCCTTCTCTTTTCCCACAGACTTGGCCATCATGTCTGCAGAAACAAGCTACTGGATTGCTAGGTTTTTCTTTTTTCTGGCCAGCAAGTCTTTTGGCCCAGTGGATGGTGTCTAGAAGGACAATTATTTTCCTCCTGTTCTCCAAGAAGACATGCATTTAGCTGTGTGCTCTAGACTGACTGTTACAGAAGGAAGGTTTCAGAAGTTTGTACAGGTTGGAGTTAAGCTGTACCTCTTTCCAGGACAGAAAAGGATCCCAGCAGCCCCCATCTTTGCCAATGCATGGGATATCATCACTCTCATTAAAACAAATATTCAATTGCAATTCTATGGTTCTCCCATGCAGGACATAGAACACAAAAAATATATGGGTGGGTTAAAGTGGTTTCTTGGGAGTTACCAAGATTTCTCTCTCCTTTGGCTCTCATGTTTACCACGGTTAGAGTGAATAGCTTTCCTCCTTACCACACATGGTTATAGTAGAACTTCAGTAACCTCAGGAGAAGTAAGATTCTCTTTGTACTACATTAAAGCGCATGTTTTTGTTAGTAATAGTTAGAATGCAAAACACAGCCAAAAGATGCCAAAAATAGAACCTAGGATTTGTAGTTAGAAAATAACAGATGTTATTTATCATTTATGATCTTTGAATAAATAAGTCACTTACTTGCCTCAATTTCTCTTCAGAATGAAATTACCCCAGCTACTTTGTCAAGTTGTTAAGAGGTTAAAACAACATAAGTGGTGGTGTATGGTAAACTCTAAAGCCTTCATCATCACCACCATTATCAGTTCTGTAATCAATGCCATCATCCTGTTCACCATCATTCTTTTGTCATTTTGTTCATTAATAGTGTCCACCATTGTGGTGATTGCCATAATCATAATCACCACCATTATTAGTTTTAATATTGCTCTTACCACCTTTGCCTCCAGCCTGTCATTATGTTCATTCATGAGGTCTTCAGTATTGTGATCATTGCTAGAAGTACTGCCACCTTCATTATCAGCATAGCTGTCAACCAGTGTGAGCCTTCTCGCCATCGTCATTTCCACCTTCTCCCTTTTCAGCATTTGTCCCTGTCTCCTTCATCATCACTATCGCCATTGCCTTGCATCCTGCTCACCATCTCACTGCCATCATCGGCCCCTGATCTCATCCTTTACAGTTCTCCCTCTAAGCCAGTGATAGGTTTTTCTGCACATTAGAGGTTTTCCATAAATCACGATGGCTCTACACCTCTACATTATTTTTATAAAGTTGATACATAAGGCTGAGGTGTAACTCAGTGCTAACTACCCTTAAGATACCTAGAGTTTCATCCTCAGCACCACAAAAAGAGAAAAAAAGATGACCTATATCAGCAGCACTGGCTTTCTGTGTAGAACTAGGTGGAATCCTAATCACTTTCCTTTGTGTCTTACCTTTGGGAGCAAAGTAATACATGATGCCCTGGTGGGTTTCCTGTGACCTTTTATCAAAGCTCAGCATGGAGTTCACTTGGATTTGGTGATTTGACATTCGTATTTTCTTCTGCTGCTTTATCTTAAATTGAAACTCAGGATCTTCAGTCCTGTTTCAATATTTAATCATTCAGCTCGGTCTGGAATGTCATTAAGCTAAAACAGGAAACTTTTATTCAAAGTGCGCTTTGGGAAGGCTTGTCACTCTGCTAAGGCTGGCTGTCTTGCTACCCAAAAGTGGACATTTGCCTCCTCTCTTTCTTAACCTTGATAACTTACAGGTTAGCAAGAAGCTAAAATGTGATTTCCTCGTATCTAGCTGCCCAGTTCACTAAAACTGTCTTGTGATGTTGTGATGGATTTCTGATGTCTTCCTCTGGCTGGTGAGGTGGGACAGGCCAGGTAAGCAGACGTGCTGGTCACGGGTGCAACAGTGACCTCTGTGCAGGCAGCATTGTGCAGCAGACATAGAAGCAAAGCCCTTTTGTTTGTTGTCTTATTTAGTGGACACGAAGCATTTTCTGACAAGGAAACTCAGGTGTAGGTCAACTCACATGCCAAGATTCACGGGGTGCAGGAGTGGGAGAAGCTGAGGGTCAGGCCGGGCAGGAGTGTTTGAACCAGGGGACTGTGGGAGCCTTCCTGCATCAGAGATGATACCGGTGGCTCGGGTGTAGCAGATAGGGGCAATTATGAGCACCAATGTGTCACAAACATACACTAATAAGAAAGTATTTTTAAAAAGAAAGAACACCAATGTGGGGTGGAAGAGTCAAGGCTGTGGGAAAACATCCAGGGAGGAAGTAGATGGTGACTGTGAGCAGCTGAGCTTCGGAGTCAGCTATACTGGTCATCGGTTCTTGCCCGGCCCCTTACTGCCCGCACGGCTCCTGGGCCTCCCACATCTCTTTAGAGCATCAGTTTCCCAATCTTTGAATGGAAATGACCACCCTGATCCATGGGCAGTTATGAGGCTGAGAGTGTCCGATGAGCTGAAGTTGGCAGGAGGATGAGTGAGCAGCAGAGTTGGGGGAGTCAGGATCCAGAGCCACCCACGGCTACAGGACTCCCCACACTGGAAAGCCACCCTGAGAACTGACACGAAAACCCCGAGAGAGCTTGGTGCCCTTGTAAGAAAGAGCAGGCATCTCTACTGTTGTCGAGTGTGGAGAGCGCCCCTCAAAGTCCCTTCCACTGCACCGAGGTCTGGATTTTAGTCCCTCAGGTCGCCAACTCTAGTGAGTGGGGTTGTATTACCAGAGCTGTGAGAATGCCATCTGTTTGTGCCAAGCTGCTAGAACAGCACTTCCTTTCCCTGGGCCACCAGCCAGTCCCTTCCTGGCCTTCTAGGGAAAGGGTGGGTATCCGCTCCCCAACCAAAGGAGGTCCTAAAGGAAAACACCCGAGAAAAGGATGATTCTAAGAGAAGAAATGCTTCCAGGTGATGATACCAGGTGAGAGTACAAATGGGAGGTTTGAATCCCTTTGTTCCCACACTGTCGTCTCTGAACCACAAAACTACGGGGGCCTCTTGGTCTTGACTACTGACTTTGACTTTCCTCAATGGAGGATGGAAGCAGGCAGGCAAGAGAGGATGCAGAGGTCAGAGAGAGGTGGAGAAAGACATCTCCTTTCCTAACCTTAGCAGACTTTCTTCAAGGACCCTTGAACTGAAGGCCAGTGTAGCTGACACCAAAGCCCTGTTGCTCACAGCCGTGATCCACTTCCTCCCTTGATGTTTTCCTACAAGCTTGGATGGACAGAATTGTATTCATCCATTTTTTCCCTGATGGGATAAGCCACTTTTAATCAATTTATCCAGACAGCCAAATGTTTGAGAGCTTCCTCATTTCTCTGCACTCCTAATCTATATAATGAAAATGTAATTTCCTATTTCCCAGGATCAGCTAAGATGATGGATGTGCCGTGGTGCACAAAGCCTGACCACCGCCCAAATGTCCAAACACCATATGCTCCTGCTGCTGTTGTGAGGACAGGTGAGTACAGGAGAGGCAGCTCTGGTACTCACAAGACCCCGTCATTCTGCTGTGGGCCCCTTACTCCTTCCCCCACTCTCTCTCCTGCTCTCCTAAGCTGCAGCTCTCCCACCTTGTGATCTAGAGCCATTCAGAAGGCAATAGGGCACACTAGCAGTTTACATGACAATTTCCAATGCACTGCCTGAGAAAGAGGCAATGCTGGCAGAAACCACTGTAGACAGCCCTTGTCAAATATTCCAGTGACCAGGCTCCTTTGAACAGCCTTCTTTGTCTGGGTACCTTTCAGTCTACGAAGCTTCCTTCCCTAAACTTTGTTTGTTTGAGACAGGTCTCACTATACAGTTAAGGCTGACCTTGAACTCACTATGTAGCCCAAGTAGACAGCAATAAATAAATAAGATTATAGACCATGATCAGTGTGGGAGGGATGTATGGTGATGTTAGTAAAATTCTGGGTGAGGGTTGCTGGAGACAGGATGGTTAGAAAAGAAATTGTCAAGGTGATTTGTGCATATAACTTAGTGTGTTTGTGACCGATGAGCTTTCACAGACCACATGTTCTATTGGGGTGAGGATTGTGGTGGCCCCAGTCCTTGAATAGTATCAGGGGAGCTCACAGTTCATCTGTTCATGCCTCAGTCCCTCTTTCAAGTCTGAAACTGCCAGATCCAGTCCTGTCCTGATCCTACTAGGGGCACATCTTGTTTCTCTTCCATGTCAATATTGTCAGAAATCATTTTTTCACCTTTTTCCTCAGAAAGCTCAAACAACTAGTTAATGCAGTGGAAAAATACAAAAAAATCAGTCCTCACAGTCATAAGAGTCTGTCTGGAAATACTTGGCCTCGAAAGCCAATTTTACCCAACTTTAATCTATGTGCTTAAAGTACCTGTCACCTGAGCAACTCAATCAACAAGAAAAATTATGGGGTGGACTCCTTGCCTCCAGCTGGAGTTCTAGCTAAACACTAAGTGGTAAATTAGCCTGCTACTTTAAGATTTTAAATTGAATTAATTTTCTCTGTAATATCCATAAGTGATTTCATGACCTAAATGTAGGACTCTGAAGCTGTGTACCTGCTTTGTGAGTACTCTGTGTGTGTGTGTGTGTGTGTGTGTGTGTGTGTGTGTGTGTGTGGTGAAGGGCAGTGTGATATAATCAAGCAAATTTGTGTCCTTAGTCAAACTTGAGAGCTCTGTGACTCTTGTCAGAGGTGAGCTTGCTTGTTTTCTTCTTGTTTAAAAGGACAGATACCCTTCAAGGCACTTCCTGTTTCCAAGCTCTAGTGTATATGTGCACATTTGTACATACGCAGCCTCACCTCTGCGTTCTTAAACTAAAATTGCTCCCATAGGGTGAATTATACCCTGGATAAGATTCTAAAGTTGGCCTTGGAGTCCTGGATCATCTGCCAGCTCTGCACAGGACTGGGAATATGTCACTGTCTATTGTGGGGATTGTTTGTAAAAATGACGACATATCATTCTCCCCACCCAACATATTCATATGTGTCTCCTCCCAGAAAGACATATACTGCGTCCAGCTTCTCACCTTGAATCTACTTTTGTTGTGATTTTCTTAGACTCGAATGATGTGAAAGAAGAGATAGTATGCCAGTGTCTGTCCTAGACTTTAAGAGGTTTGGAAGCATCTACTTTTACTCTCCTGAAGCCAGTTTCTAACAAAAAAGTTCAGGTGAGACTATTGAATGATGAACATGCATGAATCGAGAGATGTTACATAGAAAAGACTCACAGTCTCCCAACTGAGGGCCAGGTGAAAGATGTACATGTAGGACGTCAACTTTGATCCTGCAGTCCCAGGTGAGCCAGCCTGTCCTGTCCCATGGGCAGGAGAGAGGGAACTTCCCCATTGAGCCCTGCCCAAACAGAACCATAAGTGGCTTATGCTATTAAGATTGGTGGTGAGCCAGGCATGGAGTCATATACCTATAATCCCAGCAACTTGGGAAGCTGAGGCAGGAGGATCACAAGTTCAAGGCTAGCCTGGACCACTTAGTGAGACATAGTCGCAAAACAACAAATTTTATAGGTTGGGTATGTTGTTCAGTGGTAAAGAGCTCTTGGTTTCAATCCTCAGTACTGTTTTAGAAAAAGATTTGTGATGGCCTGATGCAGGGTAATAACTAATTGGAGCTTTTTAAAATTTTATTTTTGAAAACTCTTAAATTGTGGTAAAATATATATATCTTAAATATTTATCATCTATATTAATCTATTTGGCTGTTATAACAAAATCTCATAATCTGTGCAGCTTATAAATAACAGAAATCTATTTCTCACAGTTCTGGAGGCTAAGTCCAAAATTAAAGCACCAGCAAACATGGTGACTGATGAGGTCCCTCTTCCTGCTTCATAGACAGACTGTCTCACTGTGTCTTCACATGGTGAATGACACAAGACAACCATCTGGGGCCTGTCTTATAAGGTCACTAATTCTATTCATGAGAGTGGAGCTCTCATGACATAATTACTTCCCAAAGTCCTTCTTCCTAACACGATCACATGCGAAACTCAGTTTTGACACATAGGTTTTGGGGAAACGTAAACATTTAGACCACAGCACCAGCATAACAATTCTTAAGTGAGTAGTTCTGTGGTATTAAGTACATTCACACTGTTATGCAATAGAAGCTCTTTTATGTGTACGCTAATGTATGTTCATGGGGCTACCAGTGGGAGAAATGTGTGGGGCATAAATGAATGGAAATATATTTTACAAGTCCAGAATGAAGGTGCATCATTTCTACTTGCCATGAGAGTTTCTCCCCTAATTCTGTAACCTGGGAGGAAAGTGGGAGAGGATAGGAAGCTTCCTAGAGATGAGCAATTGAGGGCTGCACTCTGAACCCATGGCCTCTTTCCAGCCAAACCTGGGAGCTGGCATAGGTTTGCTTTCCCACTGGGCAGAGCCTGGTTAGGTTTTTCTATTTGTTCCACTTGTCTTATAATTAGAGGCAGATTTTGGACTCAGTTCACATATCATCTATCTTGGTTTTCAATGCTGTTGAGACTAGTTGTCTTTTTCTAGACTTTGTGGGTATTTGAGACAGAAGTTTGGAAATACTGTTTAAGGAGCTGTAGCCATTTGTCAATCGGAGGGAACTTAAAAAAATTTTTTTCCCCATCTCTTATTTTTTATCATTTTTCAGGAGTGGCTCACATTGTATGTGTGCCAAGGTCTTAGTTAAGTGGCTCTCGGGTGGATCTCTGTCTGAATCCAGGATTGGGAGGATGGAGTACTAGAGGAAGTAGACACTTCTGAGGAAGAGTGTGGAGGCCTCCTGATGGAACATCTCCATCAGTCTGGAGGGACAGAAATGATTCAGCCAGGTGCTAGGCTGCTGTAGTCCTTCACTACAGACATGACTAGGCTTTGGGTGATGCCAGGTCAATTCACTTCCCAGGAAGCCTGGAGCTGGGTTTACACACAAGACTTTATGTGAAGCCCACTCAATACAGCCATCTGGGTGGTTGTGAGGAGACAGGATTAGAAGGCAGCTGGCTCCTCCACCTTCTCTTAGTAAAGTGTTGGGGGAGCTGTCCATGGTTCTGACTGCAGCACCATTACAGCTTATCTATTTCTTTAGGATGCTGACTGCACAGCACGGTCACTGCCTGCATGTGTAAGCAAGCCACGGCCCATATTTCTGTTATCATCTCTGCCTGGCCCGGCCATGTTCTGCAAAATGGGCTGGATGTTCAGGTGACCAATGCCGATCTTATCAATGACATAGGTCCCACTCTAGAGGTACAGAAGGTGCTCTGATTACCTTGGTGGTTATCACATGCTAGTCTTCCACTTTCTACTTTGTGGCCTTGACAAATTGCTTAGATTTCTAAAGCTCTATGTATTTATCTGAAAAATGAGCATGATACCCTGGTTTTGAAGGCTGAAATGAGAAAATAAATGTGAAAGGAATTGGCACATACAATACTCAAAACAGAAAACCATTCATTATGGGTTATATCCTTTTTCCTGTTTTTTTCCCAAATAATTAAGAATTACTTTGGGTTGTCCAAATACTTCCCAAAGGAGGCCCCATTGATAACCTTTGGCTTTACTTTCTTTTTTCTTTCTTTCTTCCTTCCTTCCTTCCTTCCTTCCTTCCTTCCTTTCTTTCTCTCTCTCTCTCTCTCTCTCTCTCTCTCTCTCGCTCGCTTTCTTTCTTTCTTTCTTTCTTTCTTTCTTTCTTTCTTTCTTTCTTTCCTTCCTTCCTTCCTTCCTTCCTTCCTGCCTTCCTTCCTTCCTTCCTTCCTTCTTCCTTCTTTCCTTCTTTCTGTATCAAGAAATAGATGTGCTTACAACTGTAGTGAAGTATTTAGAATTAACCATGTAATTTCTGTGGAGACATCATACTTGCTGTGCTCAAGAGTATACAGAGTGTCTTTTCTCACCTTCATTATCAGTTGACAGCTCACTCTTTGGTTTAATGAACTTTTACTGAGTGTCTACTGAGAGCAAGGCACACTGACAGGCATTGCATTGTGAGATATGAGCAGAAATAATAAGCCGTAATCTCTGCTTTAAGGAGATTACAACCCAAAAGAGTCAGCTAGCTGACTGGCCATCTACTATGTGTTGTATGTACTCTAAATCTTCATTAAAACTTCACAATAAACCTAGGAAGATAGTATATATTTATATCTCTTATATTTAAGCACAGGAAAAGAAACTGAGATTATTCCTAAAATGAAACAAAATTATGCTAAAAGTCCACAGCTACTAAGTAGAGGAGCCAGAATTTCAACCCAGTTCTGTCTCACTGCAAAGCTAGTGTAAAGTTTCAAAAATAGTACGTTAATCTATGACTTTAGTAGAGAATATATAACCTATATTCAGATAAAATTTTAAAATTAAAAATAAGGAACAATCAGTTAAATGTGAATTTCAGAGAACTGGAGGAGTGGTGGTGACTGACTGAATATAGGATTTCAAAGAAGAGAGACATAAATTCTGTCTAGGGCAATGATGGTAGTCTGTGGGCCTCAGGGGTTTGGGAACTGGGGGCGCAGTGATGTTGGAGAGAAAAAGGAGACAGGACAGCGAAGCACAGGGGGCCAAAGAGGAAAGACTCCAAGGCAAATTTTCTTTATTCAGTGAATGCTTATATAGGGCAAGGTATATGCAGTACATGATTTTCTTTAAACTAAACAGAATGGAATGGAATGTATAGGTTATTTATCACTAAGTCAGTGGGCCAGAAACAAAATTTAAAGTTGCAAATGATAAACTACTTGTTCAGAATACTAAGATCTTATCAATGCTGCACAGCAATTACAAACCTCAGAAAGGAATGATAAGACCTCTACAAAGCACCCGGTGTTCTGGACAATGTCCCTTCCCCCAGGGTCCCTAGGGTCACCTTTAACCCTGCGGCTGTGACACTGTGAGCTTTCTCAACTGCCTTGAGATTTCCTAAGAGTGCAAAGGACATGCCCTCGACACATCTCCGAGAGTATCTTACAGTAGTCTTCCTGGAGGAAGTTGCATCTGAGCAGGTCTGGGATGATGTGTACCTGGGGAGAGAACATTTTCAAAGTATTCCAGGTGAAGGAAGCACTATGAGCCAAGGACAGACCACGAGCCTGTGGCAGGAAACAGGAATAAAATTTCAGAGGGTAGATGAGAGTCTGGAAGGCTTGGATGTGAGTTTGACTCATTGAGAGGGATATTGGGAGTCTGGTAAGGCTAACTGTATACACATCCCTAAGGATTTGGCTCGAAGTATATCTTCATTATTTTGCAAATCATAAGTGATGATTGAATTTTCCCTAAATTTCACTTTGTTAAAATATCTCAGTCATCCCTTCCCAACCCTTCAGGTTGTTGACCACCCTATAAGAGACAGCTGGGAAGAGGAAAAACTTACTCTCCTGCCTCCCAGTTTTTGTCTCCTATTAACGTGGCCTGGACTCAGGGGCCTGGGCTCCAGCTATGATTGACCTGGCCACTTCCCAGCTGGGCAGGCCCTAGACTGTACCCCTGGCCTCTCCTTGAGAATTCTGTCCTCAGAGACAACCAGCCTACAGGGGGCTATCAACTACATCCTCTGTCCAGGTAAAGCAGAGAATGTCCCCAGACCCACTGGTCAGAGCAGGGACACAAGTCACTGAAGTCTGGGAAATGACTGAACCGATTTCATTTAAACATACCGGCAAACTAACAATTGCTTACAGTTTTAAATCTTCTGCTTCAAATAAACTTGGTATAAATTACTTGAGCTAAGCTGCTATCTTCCTCAACACAGGGCATCATTCAAATTAGAAAGATCCTATCTCCAGTTTCCTGAATGTGACATAAAGCCCTCACTAGGTTAAGGTCTTCCGTAGTGGTTTAAAGATGTTGTATATAGCTCAGCAGCACATAAGCAGAACTTCATAACTGACCTAAATATCTCTTTCCTGCCAAGATTCATCCTATTTGAGTTTCCTGAGTGAGTCATATTGTCTACACATTTACAGAAAATTAGGGGACTTAATGTGGCTACATTTTCTCACTCTTGGTGTCAGAGGCCTACAGCTAGTCACATACAATATCCTGGATTTCTAAAAAAACTCACAGTTGAAGACGGGTATGAGAATAGGGCTCCCTACTTCCAAAGGCCTGATAGTGGCTGTCAGTGGAGTAAGTCCTTCTGCACAGGTCCTGACCTGGTGGCCTTCCTGAGGCCTATTTCTGGCAGGGCCAGGTGATCCCAGCTGTTAAGTCGCCCATCTGAAGCCTGGTCCCAGGCACGGCATGCATGGGAGGGGCACAGCAGTGACTCACAGGCGTATAGCCAAAAATCAGGCATGGTGTCAGCTTGGTGTCCTCTGGTCCACAGCCATGCCACTGAGGTCTGGGATGCACACCAAAGCATCTGCTTGAGGTGCTGATGCTGAGAGGAGTCTCTTCCAACAAGAGGCTGCCCGGTCTGGTGGCATCTAGGACTGGCTGTCTCTGTGGCTATCTGCAGTGTCTGTTCCCAGGGTTAACTGTTTTGCATCTCTCAGTCACGCCTTTTCGCACTAGAACCTTGGCTGTACAATGGAAAAGCAACAGGAAGATGAGAGTGAGGAAGATTGTTGAGCCCCACATCATCCACACAGCTGGAGCTTCCCAGTGGGAGGGTGAGTAAGAATCTCCCGGGAGCTCGGGCAACATGTAAGCATCTGGGCTTGGAGTTCTCATGTGGAGGGTCCTAGTGTAGTCTTGGGATCTGTGTGATAAACAAATGCCCCTGGGGGATTCCAGGTCAAGGTGTCTTCTCATTAAGTCCACTCATATAACAGAGTGCTGCAGACCAAGCCCTACCCAGCTCTCTATGGCAAACAAGCATGGGGAGAGGAGACTAACCTCCCAGAAGTTTCCTGCCTTGCTCCAGCTGTGAGAGGTGTGGCTGGACGTGGCTGTCTGTTCTTGGATTACTGTGTTTTAATGGTACTGCCCCTTGCTGCCTTTATGTCTTCTGACTGGAGCTTGTGGGTCCCATTCCTTGCAACCTAAGGGCCTTAACTGGTATTCTCTGCAAGCCTCACTTTGCAGATCCAGGTGCTTTTTCTGCTCCAGCTGGCTAGAGCATTACTAGGAGTCCTGCTGGATAGAGGCTCCAAGTCACACAGGTGCAGGGTAAGAGACGGGATGAGAAAGCAGTGGAACAGATGCTGTGGGCCTGGAGGCTCAAGGCACTTGCGTCCAATTATGTAACCTCTGAGAAAAATGGCAAAATCCCAAAGATGGAGTGTCTCTGAGACTTCAAACTTCAGTTCCATTTTATGAGAAGGAGCATCTCTCCCCAGGCCCTTGTTATGGCTTGTTTTTAGATGCCCCCACCAAAACCTCAGGCAGTCATAGGTGGAGATTTTTCAGAGGTGGCTGAATCTATAATGTGTGATTGCTTCATGGTACAATTCTAGGATCAAGGGTGCTGCGATTAAGGGTGTGTGCTTACTAAATTAGTCCACTGATTGGTTTGGCATTGTTCTGGAATCAAGGACGTGATGCCAGGATTAGGGTACAAGTGCTACACCCACCTTAGGGCAGGTAGCCTGCGTAAAATATAAGGGACAGAAAGAGGGCTACTGTGCTCTCACCTGCCTGCTTGCCATGGACTGTTTCTCCTCTGTGATGCCCCTCTGTCATGCCGCCCTGCCTTGGAGCTAGCTGACTATGGACTGAAACTTCTTCAAACTGTAGGCCAAATAAACCTTTCCTTCTTTAATTTGGGGGGTGTTGGGTATTTTTTCTCAGCAATGAAAAAAGTAACTAAGACACCCCTGTTTAAGCTCCTGCTGAAGAAATCTTGAATCCCTGGGCCCTGGAACCCCGCACAGGTGTGGAGAAGGGGGTGCAGGTGGGCAGACGCCAGCTGCATATATCACAAAATGCACGCCAGAGGTGCCCGGCATTCATCGCAGAGCCTATCCAGGGTCTAAAGTTCCACACCTAACCGGAAGGGAAGTTTTGGTTGTGGCCAGTGAAATTGTAAGGATGAAGTTAGTGGGTGCCACACAGAGACACCTGCTGAGGAAAGAGGAGAAAGGGAGGAGGCAGGGCTGATGGTGTCAAGCTCTTCAGTTTTCCTCTCCTATCACACCCTCACCAGCCCCCTGGACCTTCCTCCACCTAGAGACTTCAATAACAACCAGAATGGTGATAATGATGGTGAAAATGATGATGATGATGAAGATGAAGACAATCATGATGTAAAGATGATGATGACAATAGTGACGATGGCAGTAATGGTGATAAGGATGATTTATTAAGCACTTGCTCCAGAACAAGTGTATTAACACTCATTTTTATACATTATCTCACTTGTGCCTCCCAACCCCATTATGAGGAAGTATTTTAGTAATTTTATAGAGAAGGAAACAGATGTATAAAATTTAAATAACATGCTCAAAGTAATACAGCTCGTAGAAGGTGGAGCAGTACGTGAATCGGGTTAATTTGCCTGCTTGATATTTTTTAGCTTATTTGGCTCCCAAGGCATGAAAAGTCTGTTGAAATATTACTGAATTTAAAATCCAACCTAAAGCATTCATTTTCTGTTGGTACAGTAAAAAGTTATCACAAATTTATTGACTCAAAGTATATAAACTTATTATCTTATACCTCTGGAGATCAGAATTCCAACATGGATCTCACTGGATGAAAACCAAGATATCGTTTGATCTTCTGTAAGCCTCTTTACCTGTAGTGGAGCTCATTCCCCATACTTGGAAAGTTTTCTATTTTGATTTATGCATACAGATTTTTTTCATGTGTGTGTCAGCCAACAACTACAGTAGCTTTGGGAAAGACAAGTTTTTCTCTGAACGTGTGCACATTGCTTCTTGTGCTCATTACCTTCTCTGAGCCTCCTATTCTCTAGCTGGAAAGCTTAGTAAAGCCATCCCTTTTGCAGAAATGTGGTGAGGATGGATGCAGTATTGTAACAAGAAGCGCTTCTGCCGATTTCTGGCACATTGTTGGTCCTCCGGCTGAGCTCCCTTTGCTCCTTCCTGACTTTACCAGTTGACCACAGGTATTCTTCCTCCCTACTCTCATCCAAACAGATCATATTCTACTCCTGCCAGCTCTGACACTTGGTTAGGTCTGATCCCACTCCCAGCATTCCAGGCACTCCTTGATAGAGCCCTGCAGCCTGTGTCTTCTGTGTTCCTGCAGCACCTGGCAGGTGTCTTGTACAAACTAATCTCCTAAAACAAGCTGTCAGGGGCCTAGAACTTGGGAAGACCACACAAAATGATCTTTTTGTGTAGCACCTCTCCCCAGGCCCCACCCTGCTTTCACCCAGGCTGTTTCTAGCTAAACACAGAAGCATGCCAAAGAAATGTCTTCTTGGAAAAAGCTGAACCTGATCCCTCTCCACACACAATGCATTTCAAGGAGAGGCTGCTCAGGGATTTGTTTCCTTGTGCTACTATAGACCAAAAAGGCCCTTTGTAGGACAAAGCCTCTGTAATCACCTCTTATGACTTGAATGAGCATGTGTGACTTTTCACCAGGGGAAAATGGACACTTTTTGACCATAAAATCACACCAGTTTTACAGCTGAAATATTTGACTGGAGATGCTAGTGGTTGGGAACACTGGTGTTGGAGAGATGAGGAGGGAGAGAACAGAATGTCTTTTGTGTCTCAGGGGCCTCTTTGACTAAGTTCAAGGGAAGAGTGAAAGATGATGTCCTTTTATCAAAGATGTGATGCTCTCTTTGGTTTCCCCAGCATCGAAAATCTTTTCCATAGTATGAAATGGGAGGTGGTCTTGTAGTCATAGCCGAGACACAAGTTGCAGAAAATTACTGCATTTTGGTGACTAGGTGTTGGTATTTCTCATAAAGGTGAGCCTGTTTAGTATTTTACACTTCCTTGGATCCCTTTATCACATGCACTTTTATCTTTTTGATTTAATGAGGAGTTAAAAGCAGCTGGGCAAGGTCCCAGCTGAATCTTCAAAGATGCTCACTGATACCTTGATGACTTTCGCAGAGGGAGAAACCAGTGGAAGGTATTTCTAGAATACATTCTTTTCACCAGCTACTACACAAGGCCAGGAGAATTCAGACATTCAGAAATCAGGATTCCTGTTGATGAGAGTGAAGAGTATTTCTACACCATCTTGAGTTGGTCAGCATCCTCACTAGACAGGAAGTTGGGCCTCATCATTGACTGCTCTTTCCCCCTTCCTGTCCCACTCAAGTCATCTACTGAATGTGTCCATTCTGACTCTTAGACATCGCTCAATTTACCTACTGCTCTTTCTAGCCCCTATGCTATAACCTGACTATGTCCTCCAAAATTCAAACATTGAAATTTAGTTTCTAATGCTAAGGTATGTGGGGAGGGCTTTAGGTGGTGATTATGTTGTGCTGGCAGAGCTTTCATGAATGGGATGAGGGACCTTACACAAAGGCCGAAGATGGAGTTGGGGATTGAGCTCAGTGGTAGAGTGCTTGCTTAGCAAGCGCAAAGGCCTGAGCTCAATCCCCAACATGCAAGGGAAAAAAAAGGCTGAAGATAACTAGTTAGGCACTTTTTGTCTTTCTGTCCCTCTCACCATGTAAAGACACAGCATTTGTCCACTCTGCAGAATACAACAAAAGGCGTCATCTTGAAAGCAGAGAGCAGCCCTCACCAAATGCTGAATCTGCTGGCACCTGATCTCCAGCTTCCAGGACTGTGAGGAATAAATTTCTTTTCTTTATAAATTACTCAATCTTAGGTATTTGGTGATAGCAGCACAAAGACACTGTGCCATTAACCTTGATTCAGGCCTTCTCTTTCTCTCGTCTCTGATTTCCTCGCACCTTGATTCCCAATTACTTTGCAGAATTATCTTCCTGAGACAAATCTAATCACATCAATCTCCTGCTTAAAACCTTCATGTGGCTTCCAATCTCCTTCAGGAATTTATTCAGCTCATCACTGTGGCTGTCAAGGTTCTTCGGGCTCAGCTTTCCCCGTATCACAGTTGATCCACCTGCTAGGTGATTTTCATATTGCAACACGCTTTATCTTCACAGATGGGTAAAGTAAGCACTATCATGTCTCTATTTCACAGATGAGAAGATTGCGGCTCAGAGGAGTTCTGTGAGTTGTCCAAGGTCACCCAGAAACTAAAAGGCAGGCTGGCTCCCGACACCGTATAGTTGACCTTCCATGGATTCCATGAATCATAGTTGGCATGAGAATCATCTCTCTCCATCCCTACTTTATCCCATGCCCAATACTTTAGCTCCACAAATGTCCTCCCCTCATCCCAGGCCAGTTCACATGGGCCTTGGTCATCATCACTTCCTGTAGATGGGACCCTAACCCTGCCTCCCCACCAACTAGGACATATTTCTCACAGTCCCCCACATTTGCACGCCCCCACTGGGGCTTTCAACACTTTGAATCTGTCTCCACTACAATTGCAAACGCCTCTGGAACAAACAGCCTCACTTAATACTCTTCAGTCTCCAGCACCTCAATCCTGCCTCAAAGTAGGGTTCAGAGAGACTAAATGAACAGTCTCACTTGTTTTCTCTCTGAGGGAGAGGACGACACTTCATTCTATGTAGTGATCCAGGGCTCAAGTCCATATGTTTAAAATTACTCTGTAGGATTCAGCTTCCGCATCAGATGAAGAACACTGGGAAAGAGCATTCCTCTCACCCTTACAACAACATTACAACCAAAGCAAGTAGTCTACAAATCCACCTTTTCCTGCCCCATCAGAGACCTGCGTTCACAGAGTATTGTAATACTATACCATGTCTTGATAGGATATTGTAGAAAGGAAAACTACAGGGACGGGTGTCATGGTTTGGATCTTAAATATCTCCCAAAGGTTCAGGACTTGGTCACCAGTTTGTGGCACTAGTGAGAAGCAGTGGACTATCTTTAGGAGGTGGGACCCCCACGGAAGGAAGTGAGGTTACTGGGGGTGGGCCCTTAAAGGGGCTGTTGGGACCTTGGTCCCTTCCTTTCCCTTTCTCTTTCTATTCCTGGCTGCCAGAGGGTGAGCTGCTCTGCTCTGCCACTTGCTCCCCACCATGATGTTTAGCCCTGCCACAGGCCTGGAGTGATGGGCCAAGTGACCATGGATGAAAATCTCTGAAACTATGAGCCAAAATAAATCTCGTTTTCTTTAAATTGATTTATTTCAGGTATTTTGTTGCAACAACAGAAAGCTGACTAATATAATAGAAAGAAGAGCAGCAGTTGCCAGGGGCAAAAGGTGGAGAAGGGTTGATTGCAGAGAACACAAGAGAATTTAAGAGTTGACAAACTGCTCTATGACTTGGCTGTGATGGTGGTTACATAATTGCATATGTTGGTCAACACTGGCAGAAATGAATGCTTTTTAAAAAGGAGGAATTCTATTGTATGTAAATTATGTCTTAAAATGAAATGGAAAAAATAAATACACAGAAGGAAAAGAAATACATTTCACCAACCCACATATACCAGACATCAATTTATCTTCCTGAAGAAAATAGATGTGTACTCTGGGATTCTTCCTTCCCTTGCTCAAAATAAATACCCTCTATAACCTATGTCTTTTGTGTAAGGATCCACCTACAAAAGTCCCTGAAGATTTTACTCCTAAAATAAATTGTCTTTCCTGGGACTGTAATCTTCCTAAGCTCATACTGCCTAAACTATGATTCTGTAGGAGATTTGGATGGTGCAAGAGAAGGGATTCCTGTACTCCCCTATTAGAGAAGGGGGATGCCCCATGACACTTTTATGCCTTGGGACATTTTCTCATAAAGAATATCTCAGCTAATTTAGGAGTGAGACCCTCGTACCTTCTTCTCATCCACTCCTCCACGTCCTATGGTATTGTTTTCGTAAAACATGATTTTGAAAAGCACTGTATGTAGCTTAAATAATTTCCTCTTTAACATTAGAGAGTCATGAATCTCAGGAATAAATTCAAAGCTGAATTACAGTAAGACCGATAAATTTGCTTTTGCTTTTAATCCCTATAAATTATCCATGTATACTCAATGACTTTATTATCATCTACATTTTATATGCATTTCATCATATTCTTTCTGGAGGTAGGTAAGATAGAATTAATAGCTTTTTGATGACAAAAATACTATTAACAGAGACACTCATGGCAATATATAGGATAGATGGAGAAATGATTATAATAATTCAAATAATCATCTTGGAGATGCTGCTGCTGCTTAGTTCATGGCATGTATTTGGGGGGAATGATATGTGCTGGACACTAAATTAAAAGCACGAAGTTAAAAGAGATGCTGACTTTAGCATCAGACATCTCCATAAAGTAGGAGAAGGAGATGAGCAAAAAATAACTCTAATATTCAGGGCAGTAAGCTCAGAGCTGTAAATGTAAAGAGCTCTAACAGAGTGGGTGTGGCTTAATTTTGATGAATCAGATCTGTCTGGGGGTGGGGCTTCAAGAACTGGACACTTCCATGGGGATCTTAAAGGACACTTTGATTCTGGGAAAACAGAAGAGAAGAGGGAGTTAATATGAGATGTAGTTCACGCCACATGCCAATTCCTATCTTCTTTAGGTTCCCTTTGTTTCTGTAATTGAACCTAATGCAAACTATAGGCATCTCTATTTTTCCCAGTCATCTCAGCCTGTCTATTCCGTCTCCCAAAAATCAATTATGCCTTCTTTTTATTTCCATTTTCTTATTCATGACTTTTACTACACACCCAGATTAGAGAGTCTCCTTACTGACCTCTTTGGTCTGATTCCCACCCTGCCCCACCATGCATGCACGCTACCCAGTCTGGGTGATAGTAGGTCCAGACCCACCACTCCACTGCCTCTCTAGAATTCCTCAGTGGCTTCTCATTGCTTTAGGAAAAATCTAAGCCCCTTTTGAGCCAGAAATGACCCATCAGGATTTTTGTAATTCTTTTCATCATAAAATAATTATACATGAAACATTTTATTTGAGCTTAAAACCCATGTCATTCATTCACCAATAATTTCATGGAGTATGAAGACCTTTCCTTGGAGAAGAAATCCTTTGTTCGGAATTTCCAGTCTTCTTTCTTACATAAACCCCGCCCCAAACACATTGTCTGTAATTTCCAATTTTTTTTTAAATAAGTGAGAACTTGAGAAGGGGCAGGTATTTTTAAATGTATACAACTCTTCCCTATCTTTTAAAGTCATCTCGCCTACACCTAATTCAACTGTGACTATTTTTGGTGACTTCCATTTACAGAAAGATCCTTTCCAAAGATCCAAGCTTAGTTTTCATGGGAGGAAAAAACTCTGTTTCTTTTGACATTCTTATTTCACCAGTTTTGGTCAACTGTTTAATTATAATAGCAAGCACAGCCAATCCTTGAGGCCTCCAGCTCCACCAGCAAAGAGCAGATGGACAGGTCACCAAGAGCAGCTTTCGGGCCTCCCAAGAGAAGTCTGTCACATGCTCTGTCACTTGGAAATTCCAAACTGGAACAACTGTCTTTTCAACAGATTTCTGCTTGAACAAGTATCCCGATGAACCAACACACTCCTCTCTCTATAATCCTGCCTATGCCACCCCAAAGTATCACTGGTTTCTAGTGCAGCCTTTGATTAAGCCCCCCACTACCATGCTCCTCCCAGGAGCTAAGTGAAAGTGACTTTCAAGTTCACTTCTAAATTTCTGATTCTCTCTGTGTAGTCAAAATAGTCTGCTTAAGATTTAACTGTCACATGTTTCAAAAAGTCTCAGCCAAGAAGGGGAGGTTGAGTGGCACAGCGACACTTGCTTGGATGGCATTAGGGGATGCCAAAAGGACTCTGCTCCCAGCCTTGTCCAGAGCTGTTCTGGGCTGAGGCCCACAGGCCGTGGTGGCTGGGAGGAGCTCTGCACCTCCCGAGGTGTCCCAACACGCCTCAGGCTATGTCTAGGACAACTGCATCTGTGCTTGCTGCAGAGCTAATTTCCGGCCTCCTGCTAATCCCACCCCACCCACCCCACCCCCGCCCGCCTCACTCTCATGTATCACAGACCGCAGCTCACATAGCATTTCTTTCCAAAAGTAAAATGTTTCCTGGATATGTAAGTGAAAGTAAGAAAGGAGAGGGAAGGAGACAGGAGCAAAGTAGAAGGAGAGGACAAAAGGAATTTTTAAAAAAGAAAAGAAAGAAAGAAGGAAGGAAGGAAATACAAAAATATCAAACCTCAGTAACTTCCCAAGTCCAAGTACTTTCACTTCTCTGTAAAGATTTTTCTAACCATTAGTCTTGCACTGGCTAATTCTCAGCAGCAAATGTGTTTAGCAGCACGGTGATACTAAAAATGGCTTTGGACAATGTCTAGTCCCAGAAGCACTTTGTGTGTATTGGCTCCAGAGGCATGGAAACTAGGGCCTGGTTTCTGGTGGTCCGGGGGGACTAGTGGCCACACAGCGCACCAGACCCTGCTCATGGGGGAGCTGAGATGTGAATTTTAGTCCTGACTTTTGCATTGGTTAATCATTCCTTGCAGATTCTCCTGGTATCAAAAATGGCCTACCACAGTGGTTTTCAGATATGCTGGGTCTTGAAATCCCTGGAGGCTTCCGTAGAAATAATATGGATGGATTCCATTTCAAGCCGGCTTAACCAGAATTGAATTGGGTGAAATTGAATTTTTCACAGATCTTACAAGTGGCTTCCAAAAGGCTTTTCTCAGTCACTCTCATCAGGGTCCTCATGGTCCAGACAGGGAAACGGAAGCTCTAGCTCTTCTTGCTGCCTAATGCAGAATAGACACCTGAAATTACAGTGTTCTCCAGGACAGGGATATTTTTCCATCTGACCCTGGCACCAGAGAAAGTGCTGAAGGCTGATGGGAGCAGGGGCCTCATAAAGAAAGCTTTCCTTCCCCAAGGATCCAGTGGGGCCCCATTACCTGTGGGGCACAAATCCTTCAATCCCACGAGGGCTGGAGGAGCATTGCTGGCTGCTCACAACTGGACCTTCTGGTTGTGTTTGGGTGATAGCAAGGTCCATGGAGAAGAGGTTTGAATAGACAAATGACTGATCAATCAATCAATAGATAGATGATAGATGGGTAAACACATAGATTACAGATAGACAGTTTAATAGAGAATATATGATTCAGACAATCTAGATAATTCTTGTTTGTCTCCACTGACCTATGGGTCTTGACCTGATGATGTAAATCTGTGAGCCTCTTCGCCTCTCTGATTCTAGCATGATTCTTGACAAAATTAAGTAGCCGAGTTAATCCTGAAATCCTGAGCTCTGCTTCCTGCCAGTGTCCTGAGCAGTTGAGAAGGAAGGAGTCGCCCTGAGCGGCATGCATCCTGCCTCTGTAGTGAAGCTAGTAAGGGTAAAAAGAGAAGGGGAGGTAGGAAAACACTCTATCTGCAGTGGAGGTTAGAATGGAAATAAAGGAAGGGGGATATTTTCCTTTTAAAGAAAATGGGCAGAAGAAAGCTGGCTTCTGCCTCAGAATAACATGTCAAATGCCAGTAGAGGCAGTGCTAAGTGGGAGCGGCCTGTGGCTTCTGTTTGGAGGTCACTGAGCTGAGCCTGCTTGGGGAAGATGAAGGAGCTGAGGGTGGGGTGGAGAGGGGATGGTGAAACCAGATTCTCTTCCTCCATCTCGTGGGATCTCCACGAGGTGACTTGCTTGCTGTGCTGAGGGTGGGCTCTGTCCCGTAGAGGAAGGAGAGTTAATGAGGGAGAAACCATTCTCCAATCAGCGTTTCTTTTACCAGGAATCATAGACTGGGCACTATGATGGCACAGATTGCCAGCCTTGCTGAGAGCAAGCTTTTCAAAATGAGCTCCGGGGCAGAAAGACCCTGCAGCTGGAGAAGTCTGCGCTGCAGCGGAAGCCGTAGGGCCTGAGCCTGGGCCGGCAGAGCTCAGCGGCTTTCAGGGTCCTTTCTTCCTGACAATCTGGCCTCGATCAGTTTCCGGTTTCCAGCAGGGACAGAAACCTAGTAGGGTTGTGCAAAGATTGTAGGGCTCTAGGACCATGCGAGGACCCCGGCGGCTGTCCTACCTAGCCCTGCCTCTGGCAAGCTCACTCTAGCCCCACCCGATCACTCTGGGCTCACCGCTGTCACCAAGAGCAGGAGTGTGAGCCCTACAACCCTACTCGTTCCCCGAGGTTTTTCTGATTAAGAGCAAAGCAAAACAAAATGCAAAAAACATGAAAGGTACTACAGCCCTATTTGAATGGCAGAATAAAAAGAATAAACCGAATGCACTAGGCTGGCAAGGGGTGCAGGGCAGCAAGAGCTCTCGTCTATCACTGGTGACAGCAACAACAACACGGATATACTGGAAGACATTTTCGCAACATTTACAAGATTAAACATTGTCTTACCATGGAATCTAGCTATCACGTTCCTGGTTAGTTACCCAACTGACAGGAAAATTCAGGTCCACACAAAAACCTGCACAATGATGTTTACAGTACCTTTATTCCTAACTTTCGTAACTCTCAAAAACCGGAAGACACCAACCTGACTTTTAATAGGTGAACAGATAAACAGCAGTATAACTATACTGAGGACTATTACTCAGTAAAAAAAAGGAGTGAGATATCAAACCACCAAAGCATAGAACCTTAAATGCACATTTCTAAGTAAAAGTTGCCATCCTGAAAGAGTCATATACAGCGTTATTCCATTTATATGACATTATGGGAAAGAGAAAACTAGAATAATGGTAAACAGGGACTTGGAATGGAAAAAGGATGGAATAGTTGAAGCACTGGGGTCGGATTAGGGCAGGAAGATTGTTTTTTATGATGCTGTACTGGGAAATACAAATGACCCTTGGCATTTTTCAGAATCATAGAACTTCACTGCAGGAAGAGTGAAACTTACCTTGCAAATATTTTTTCAAGAATCATTTAGAAAATTGAGTTTATACCTTAGTGTGGAATACAGAATGTTATTCAAACATTTAGGGGCTGGAGATTTAGCTCAAGTGGCAGAGAGAGTGCTTGCCTAGCAAGCACGAGGCCCTGAATTCGATCCCCAGCAAGCCCCCCAAATTTTTTAACTGTATTACAAATGTGTGAAACAACCCACTAAGGGGTAAGGAACAAAGCAACTTCGGAAATGAGGAGAGACTGTAAGACTAAAGACAAAAGGAACTGCACAGAGCACTGTTCTCTAGCAGATACGGTTGCTTCCCTCAGGATGGTGCTTCAGCAATTATCAAGCCACCACACAGGCGCCCTGAAATCGAGCAATTAAGTAATTTCTCTTTGTTGGAATGGGATATTTTAGATAAGCAAGAGGAGAAAGCTAGCATGAACCATTTGGTAACAGATGAAAGTCAGAGACATTAGGATGAACCCATTTTCATTTAGTATAGATAGGTGTATATAGAAACAGTTACAGGCAATTGCGCATATGTGGGTTAGTATAGACATATATTTCCTTGCCCTGGCAGCTGGGCTGGTCTAGAAGCAATGATACCCCATGGCAGCAGGAACATCTAGCACCCAAATTCTTGGTTTTCAATACTATTCTCCATACAGAACAAGGGCTTCCTTGGATAAATGGCAGATTCCATGGCTGGGGCAGAAAGTTGAATGGATAACTGTAGCATCTTATGGCAGATAAATAAGGAAGTACTAAAGTGCTAACACGTGCACATACACACACACACATGCACAAGCACACAAAAACACGACTTTGTCACAGGGAGGTAGGAACCAACAGAAAGAGCTTACAAAATAAAAGAGTAGCATTGGATTGTGACCCAAAGTATAAAATAAATATCCACAAGTCCATACTTAGATAGCTAAATGATTGAAAGGAGAAACAAAGCACCTGTACAGAAGAATTCTAAATAATTTATGTAGATACTCCACCCTCAAGAAAGTCGACCCTAACTTCCCACTCTTTAAGGAAAGAGTGATTTTCTTCCAAAGAGTACAGTATTGAAAGGGAGTGAAAAAGAGAGTGAACAGGAGAGGGAGAAAGTCATTCAGTGAATAAATCAAACAGGCACCACCTTTGCCAGGTGATTGACATCAGCAGTGATGAGTCATGTGGACAGTATGCTCCTTGACAGAACGTCACAGAAAAGACACTTGACCTTCAGTTCCCCTCCCCAAACCACTTATGAGAAAAATACTGGCAGATTCCAGCAGAGGGGCAGGCTACAAAATACCTGACCAGTACTCAAAACCATCAAGATCATCAGGAACATGGAACGTCTGAGACACTGTCATATCCGGGAGGAGCCTAAGGCGTCACAACAACAAAGATAACATATATTCTGAGGCAAACGAACATACATGGAATGCTAAGACAAAGGAAGGACATTAACTAAGAAGTAAGGAAATCTGAATTAAATACGGACTGTACTTAACGACAGTGGATTGTTAAATGTGAAAAATGAACCACACTGAAGGAAGATGTGAACCATGCGGGAAGCTGGGTTTAGGGTATATATGAGTACACCATACCATCTTCTCAGTCTTTCCATAAGTGTAAATCTATCCTGATATTAAAATTGTTATTAACACAATGAAAGGAAGAGAGGGGCAGCTTTAATAATATGTTTCCTGCATGGCTGCAACCTGTGTGATGGGAGCTATGCTCACTTCTCTCTCTCAGGGCTTTGAGAATTAATCATGCATAATAAAGCAATTTAAAATTAGCCCAGGCATTTTGGTAACAGCTGGTCCCCCAACCCCCCAGTATCCATAATATACAATTTATTTTGACAAGCTGCTCCTAGAAGTGCTGATGAGGAGCACAAAAGCAGGGAAAGGATCCCCAGGGTCCCCAGATGAGGGCTGTGCTCCATGGTGCTGGGAGCTTGGGTCCACTTTCCATAGCCCTTACAGTCCTGGCCTGTAGATCCACCTGCTTTCTACTCGTGAGGAGATGTCAGCGATACCGTTCCTCTGTGGAGCAGGGACATGTGTGTGTGTGTGCTGGTGCTGACCCAGTGCATGTGGGCTCTGCCCTCTGCTGAAGGGCACATGAGCATCCTCCTCCTGCGGGTTCTGGGGCTGGCATAGGAAGCACCACGGGCAGCCAAGGGCAGTGCGGGCTGGACAAGATAGCACAGCTCCAGGGGGAGCCAGGGAGGCCCTGCTTGGCACTGTGTTCTGACCTAACAAGGCCTAAGGTTCTTGAGAAATGTACCCCATCTCTTGTAGCTTCCATTTCTCCATCAGTAAAAAAGAGGGAAGGCATTTTAAAAAAAATCTAATGAAATATAAGGAGCTGATGACACAATACCTTATGAAAGCATAAAGATAGGGCAGGAAGAGCTCCCTCCGCGTGAGGAATCCAATGCCAAGTGGAGGTTCTGCCAGTGCCGCTGTGCCTCTCAGTCTGCTCCTTCGTGGAAGGGACAATAATTGAACCTGTGAATCAGTAGTAATGTGCTCAGAGGAGAGGGACACAAGACCAGCCAACAGCTTGATTTCAGCCTTGGAAGACCTTGAGCAGGGAAGTCAAGCACAGCAGGTATGGACTTCTGACCCGCAGAATCTGGAGCTCACCAGTGGTGTCATTTTAAGCCACTGTGTTTGTATTAGTGTCTTCTATAGCAATAGAAAACTAATACTCTTAGCAAGAGCAAGCAAGTGAAAGCCAAATCTGGAAAGAAGCCCTGCAGAAAGTGGCTGGCAGTGTGGGGCCCTGGAGGAAGAGGTGGCCCCTGGGGGAGTGGGGAGAGCAAGGGTCAGGAGGCCAGGGACTGGGCTCACATTTGGGTTCACCTCTTACCTCCCACGCATTCTTGGGCCGGTAGCTTTCACATCCAAGGTTTATTTTCTACTGCTGTAAATCTGAAACAATCAAAATTAGGACTTTTCTGAGCATCCAGCAAAAAGATACTGTGTATGAGAGCACTTCGACTGTAAAGTGGCATGTCCCACTCGTATGCACTCGGGTTGTTTGGTGTGGATTAGAGGGAGCAGCTCCTGGGCTCTGGGAACCGAGACTATGTCAAGACACAGGGGCTGAGGGGTCCTCTCAAGGCCAGCTGTCCACGGTTGATAGTCCCCAGATATTGCTTCGGTGACGTTGCATGGGTGGGAGGGATTGGTGTAATCTGCATGTCCCATCCCTCCAGCTACAGCAAGGTGGCCAAGCCAGTAGGAATGAGACAGGGAGGGGCCACTGACCAATTTAAGAATAAGACCCCCTCCATGGTGTGGTGTGAAGATTGGTGGACTTAGGCTGCTGTGGCCTTTTCATGAACTGCGAGATAAGGGTGGCTGAGGCTCTAACTGACACCACAAAAGAGCCAGAAGGATCCATCCTGGTGTGGACAAGTCAGACGTATGCACTAAATACTCAAACACACACACACACACAAGACACAGTGGTAGGGGCAGGAAAAAGAGTGGAGAGAGAGAAAAAGAAAACATACCGGATCCAATGAGCAATCAACATGTCTCTGTGCAGAGTTGAGTGGAACCTGACCCAAGGCAGCAAAGGAGACAGCCACACTATGAAGACAGAGAGGCCAAGCCTTTTCAACCCACTCCAGTCACACAACGGGCCTCTGAAGGCCCAAGTGAAGAGTCAGTGTTCATCTAAAGTGGCGTCTGGGTGCCTGAGAAGTAACCCGGGCAACTGTTATCCTAACGTACATGTCAGATGTGGTGTCTATGGCAAAGACAATGGGAAACTAACTAGTAAGGTGTTACTCAGCGCTGTGACTTTCTAAACTAGTGATCTTTGAGTTTACTAAGAGAAAGAGAAGTTAGAGGGCCTACTTAGGCTTTTCCTTGTTAACAAGTCTTTCATTTTGTATAAACATTCGGCTTCTGAGGTTTTTTCAGAGTCTCATGATGATCTCTTGAAAAGAGCAGAAGGGTAGATAAGTAATATGCTACTAAGGGTAGTTGTTTATACTGTGCCCAGGGGTTTATTTTGTTGCCCCAGCCCTTTGTCCCACCATGGTGGCCCCTGCCTCCTGCCTCCACACTCCTTTTTGAGATCCCCTTTTCCAGCCTTTCTGAGCCACACCAAACATTCGGCACAAGCAATGGAGTCCAGCTCTCCATGCAGCAGAGCAGCCATGGTACCAACTGGCCAAAGGTTAAAATCAGTATTTGTTACTATTGGATCTTTGGGATTTCTTGGGAGGCTGCTGGTGATACTCAGAGACCAGATATGTGACTCTGAGCATCCAGTCCGTGGTTGGAGTAAGACACAGGGACATTCTGGGAGCCTCAGTGGGATGTTTTTAGGATTTTTTTTCATGAAGGTGACCCAATTCCAGAGATCTCTTGGAAGACATGGTGTGTCTCTTGGTACCAAGTTGAAAATTGTTGGATCAGGGATTTGATTAGCTTGGCTTGGGTCACGTGTCTATACTCGGACAAATCAGCAATGGTTGTTGAGGTTAGATCACAAATTCCAGAAACCCTAGAGGCCAGTCCCATGAGCTGGGCCATTTATAGAATAAGAAAGTGCCTAGGAACTAGCAGTCAGCTCCGTTGGCATCTCCCTCAATCTGTGCCTACAAATATTTTCATATTGATATCTATGCCTTTGAGTAAATTTCTTGAAAGCAACTTCTCCTTCTGTTCTTCACAAATCTATAAGGAAGAAAAAAATAAGCATTTTCCCCCAAATAGGAAGGGTTTACTGCCCTTACTATAGCACTGTTATAGATAAGGGGGCTTCCAAGGAATCTCTCTTCATAGGTAAAAAGCTGCCTCACCAGGGATGGCTCTGTGGAGGCAAAATGAATCCAGAGAGCAGGTGTTGACGTACCTGGCCAGGTCCTCAACCTCTGGCACACAGTGGAGATTGTATGCAGGTCAAGGCATCACAGGGGCCTATTAGGTGTTCAGTGTCTACCATCCTGCCTTATGGGACTCAGTACCATCCCACCTTGGATCCCAAGCTCGCCCTAATACCCAGTTCTGCCCAGCTTCCTCCTGGCTAACTGGGATGAGGGCAGTGTAGTCTTGAGCTGTCCCTTTAGGAATCAGTCATTTCACACTTGTCTTTGTGCCGCCAGTTATTTCACTGAAGGGAGGAAGAGAAAGAGGACAGATCTGCTGAATATCAGGGCAAAACAAATTCTGGCTTTTGCTCTTTGCCCTGGCTATGAATTCTCAATAGGCAATAATGCCCAGAAAGGGGCACAAATTTGTTCAGAAGGTCGGGGAAGAATTTTACTTTTTATGTATAAAGTGCATTTACGTGTAGAGAATATATATATCAATGCACCTGTATTTAAAAAAAATTGCATGGGGAAGGAGCTGCTAATGTGACTCAGTGGTAGAGCATTTGTCTAGTATGCCAAGGTCCTGGGTTTGAGCCCTGGTACATGCATACATATATACATGTGTACACACATACACATACATGTGTATATACATATGCACATATATGCATACACATACATTCACATATGTACATACATACAATTTCATGGGGGAAGACAGACTAAGAAAATGGTCTAAAAAGGCTCTTAAGGATTCAATGATGAAAAAAAAATGTTTGCACTAGCACCTTCACCCTTTCCGAACCAGGGGCTGCTTCACAGACGTGCAGAACCTGTTAGGGGCGCTTTCCCTCTCACCCACAGAAAACAGAGCAAGACCTAGTCCTCCCCCAACTTCTCTCTCCAGGGCTTGGCACCCCAGAGAGCTCAGAGGCTAGGTGCCACGGAGACCAGATGCTACAAATCTGTCATTTATCTTTGTCACCTTTACTGAGGAAGTATAATTACATCTAATAAGATTTATCAGTTTTAAAGGTCCAGCTCAATTGGTTTGACACATGGTCACACTAGTGGGCCCCTATAATCGTGGTAGAAATGTGAAAGCTCTCAGATGTTCCTTTACAGTCAGTCGTTTGCTGTTTACCAGGCCCTGGCAACCACTGATCGAACTTGTCCTATAATTCTCTTTTAAAGTATTTTAATAGAAGCAGGATCATACAATACATATTGTTTTGTGTCTGGCTTTTTCGCTTGACACAATGCTTATGAGATTTACTCACGTTGTTGCCTATATTGGCAGTTCATTCTTTGCATGGCTGAGTAGTACTCCATTGTGTGGCTGTGCTACGATTTGTTCATCCACTCACCAGTTGGTGGGCTGTGGTGTGTTCCGTAGGTTTGGGACATTATGAATAAAGCTATTATAAGTATTAGTATAGAGATCTTTGTGTAGACACGTTTTTCATTTTTCTTAGGTACATAGTGGAGTAGCCAAGTCACATACTACATGACTATTTACTTTTCTAAGAAACTGTAAAACCGGCTTCTAAAATAATTTTACACAAGCCAGGCACTAGACATCCAATTGCTCAATATCGTCACCAATTCTTTGTGTTGTCAGTTTCTTTATTTCTAGGTGTTTTTTTGTTTTTTTTTTTTTTTTGTGGTGCCGGGGATCGAACTCAGGCCCTTGTGCTTGCAAGGCAAGCACTCTAATCACTGAGCTAAATCCCCAGCCCCTCAGTTTCTTTAATATTAGCCATTTTCGAGTTTGTTAGTTTTCCATTTTAATTTTGATTTGCATTTCCTTAATGACTAATAGTGCTAGCATCTTTTCCTCTGTATATTTTCCATCTGTAAAACCTCTTAGGTTAAGTATCTGTTCAAATATTTTGACAGTTTGTTAAATTAGGCTGTTTATCTTCTTAAGATTGAGTTACAAGTTATTGATATTTTCTGGATGAAAATTTTTATCAGATCTATATTTTGAAAACATTTCCTTCTAGATCTCGTTTTCATTTTCCTAACATTATCTTTGAAACAGCAACATTATCTCTGAAACAGCAGCAGTGTATCATTTTGACGCTCAGTGTATCCAAAATTTGAAGCTCAATATATCGATATTGAATATTAAATAGTCGATGTATTTTTTTCTTAAAATGTATGCATTGTGTCCTACTTAAGAAAAGTGACTAACATTTTTTCATTTTCTTTCCTCCTAGAAGCACTATAGTTTCAACTCTTTGACTTAAGTGTGTGGCATCGTTTGAGTCAACCTTTACCTGGCACGGGTTAAGTTTCGAGATTTTGTTGCTCCATATAGACATGCAGGTGTTCCAGCAACATTTGAACACGGAGTTGCCTTGGAGCCTATGCCAAAAACCAATCAATCACATATATGTTGATTTAATTCTGGATTCTCTATTCTCTTCCATCAATCAATACTTCTAGCTTTTTTGCCAAAATCCAACTTGGCTTCATATGAAGATCTTTATTAAGTTTTGAAATTGGTTAGTATAAGTAGTTCTTCCTTTTAAAAATTGATTTGGCTACCCTGCATTCTTTGTGTTTTTATTTAAATTTTAAAATGGTTTTGTTAATATCTACAAAACACTCTGCTGAGATTTTGATTGTGATAATAGTCAATGTATAGGACAATTTGGGAGAATTGATATTTTAAGGATAATGAGTTTTCTTATCTATGAGCACGGTATATCTCTGATCTTTAATTTCTCCTTCCCAGTTTCAGTACAAATGTCTGGCACATCTTCTGTTAAATGCACCCCTAGATATGTCACAATTTTGTACTACTTTAAATGATGTTTGTTTTTAATTTCTATTTCCAATTATTCATGGCTAATATAGAGAAAAACTAATAACTCTGTAGGCCTCCATAGTAACTGTCTGAGTCTAAAAGCTTCTCCCATCTTGCCTAGTAAATCTTAAAATCACTACCCAAAAGGTGCAAATCAAGTCCTAGTAATTTAGCCACTCCCAGAACAATGCACAAATTATTTATAAAAATGCAAAAACACCCAGCAGTAAGAGTCAGTGTCTGACATCCAATCAAAAATTATCAGGCAGACAAAGAAGAAAGAAAATATGGACCAAAGTGAAGATAAAATGTAACAAATAGCTAAGAAATGGCATCGGTGTTAGAATTAGCAGACAAGGACATACAAATGTTTGTAGCTATATTCCATATGTTCAAAAAGGTGGAGAAAAGACTGAACGTGTTAAAAACAGACATTGAGTTTTTTTCTTTTTAAATCAAGTTGAACTTCTAAAGATGAAATCTACAAAGCCTAAAATAAAAATATACACTGACTTGTTAGAATAAATGCCAATTAACATGACAGAAGAAAATGTTAGTGAGCTTAAAGACAGCAGTAAAAACTATCCAAAGTAAAACACACACAGGAAAAGAATGTTTTTAATGAACAGAACATTTGTGAGATATGGGACAACTTCAAGGAATCATACATACATATATATTTAATTTGACTTAGTAAAGCAGAGAGAAGAGTAGAAAACAGAAAAATGTTTCAAGAAATAATGGCAGAAATTTGTCTAAATTTGATGAATTTTCTAATTTGAAAAATTATAAACCTCGTAATCCAAGAAGCCTGATGAAGCCCAATAACAAGAAACATGAAAAACTACTATACCAGGAGAGATCATGACAAAATTTCTCAAAATTAATGATAAAGAGAATATTAAAAGAAGCTAGAAAAAGAGACATTATATACAAGGAAACAAAGAGAAGAATGATAGCAGAGAGTTGAGCAATATCTCTAAGGTATTGAGAAAAAAAAAAAAAGCAAAAATACCTGTCGATTTAGGAGTCTATATTTAGCCAAAATATCTTCCAAAAAGCTAAGACAAAATTATTTTTCTGACATATAAGTGTTAAAGAATCTATCACTAACAAACTCCTACCATAAGAAATGCTTAACCATATCTTTCAGGATTTGCATAAAGGAATGGAGGTTTTTTTCCCTTATTATTATTTTCGGGGTCATGAACGTACTCTGTATCATTTTAGTCCCTTTAAATGTATTGAGAAGTCTTTAATGTAACAGCTGTGTTCTTTCTTCACACACTCTTAAAAAGAATTTGTATCCTAAGGCTGTTTAGTAAAATATCCTACAAATGTAAGTCAAGTCAATTTTTATAGTATTTTTCAGATTTTCTATTTCCTTTCTTGCCTTCTATTTTCTACTAATCCTATTCAGAATAGTGTATTTTTATCTCTAGAAATTTGATATGCCTTTAAAAATACATATCTTCCTTCTCCACCATAGTCGTTTCCCTCTACTTCCTCAAAAAAAGGGAACATATTCATCAACCTGTTTTAATATTTTTGGCTGTTCATTCTATCATTTCTTTTATTTCTGTGTCTGTTTTCTATGGATTGATTTTTCCTCCTGCTTGTGGTTGTATTTTCCTGCTTCTTTCAACACCTGGTTGTATTTTACTGTTTTTAGTTGCTGGATCTTGTTGTATTCCTTCACACCATATTGGGCACAGTTAAGTTACTTGGAAGGTAGTTCATTCTTTTCAGACTTACGTTCAGCTTCCCAAGAGGAGAAGTAAGATCCATTGTCTAAGGCCAACTCTGTCTACCCTGCAGACTCTGTTTCTGAGAATTCCCTTTGGTGTCCACGTGGCAGGTGGTCCTCCTGCCCTGCGTAAGGATGGAGCTCTCTGCCTACTCTTAGCTTTCCTGCTTCCTCTTGTACACACACAGATGGAAGACTTGAGGCAATCCCCTTTCACAGTCCCAGATTCCCTCTTTCTGAGAAGCTTTCTCTTCCCCAGTATTTGTCTCACAAAGTCTGGCATGATGGGCTCTCGTGAAATCGGAATTCTGTTTCCCAGCCCATGTAAGAGTGTTGCTCTCTTTACACCCCACCCCACCCACCCTGTATTTTGGGTGCTAATGAGAGCAGTCACTGGACTCTCTTTGTTTGTTTTCTTTCTTATGCTGCCTGTTGTTTCTTACGTTATTCAGTTTTCTATCTACTTAAGGCAGGAGTGAAAATCTCGTTCTGCTACTCCATTAGGAGGAAGGAGGAGAAGCAGATGTCTCAATCATTTTTGTGAATAGGACAGCCGAGATACAGAGAAGGAAAGAGGCTTGCACAAATTTGCTGCCAGCGCATCAGTGACAGATGTGGGTCAGGGTCCCATTATGTGAACCCTATTACCAACTGAACACTTCCAAAATGTTCTCCATTCATCCCTTGAGTGTCTAGATAAAGCCATCTCATAAATGTTGGGAAATCACAAGTCCTTAACATTCTCTTCCTAAGGCTTCAAGGAATCAAATTATTTATTCTTTTTCTACTACAAAACAGTGGAATTGATTAAATGGCATAATAAAAGTATTATCTCCCTAGTGGCATCTTTCCATGTGGCCCCAAAATACTAACAATTTGAATGTCCCAATCATCTTCATGAAGCTGCCACTATATACTTGTAGAAACTTGATTTGTTCCTATTCTAGCTCCTGTAATCCAGAAAATAAATAAATGCTAATGAGATAAAATATTGCTACCTTTCTGAAGCATGCAAAGGAGTAGACTCCTTTGGAGTGAGAGAAATGTTGGAATTGCAAGCCAGGAAATCTATGCAGTTTAAAATGGGTACAGGGCACAAAAAGAACTGTTGAAACTCAAAGCCAGGCAAGAGCTCAGTCTCAGAATGCCTGATTCCAGGAATCCCTCTGCCCCTGGTTGCCTAGCCCAAGTATTTCTCTGCAGTTTGAATCATGTGCTTTCAATGGTTGAAAACCTATTTGTTAGGTCTCCATATGATTTTGGTTTGGATGGGGAGCTGGTATGTTGAAATGCCATGTCTCAGCAGCCCGCTGAAAGACTGGCTCGGGTGGCAGAGGTAAGGAATATCTCGAAGGTCCTCTTTGCCCTGCAGCCCTCATCTCCCTTACCACAATGTCCTCAGAAGCAGCCCCAGGGACGCACTCGCCTACTAGTCCTCGCAGCAGGGGAGCCTTTGTGTAAATTAGAAACAGGCCCCCCTTCAGGCAGATGACTGTAAAAATCCCAGCTTACTGGGAAGTGAGGGAAACTCAGGCCAGGTTACACAGGTGCCCAAGGAGATTTCTATTTAGCACCCAGCTCCACTTGTACCCCCTTTGACAAGGCACATGTGCACAGGTTACAGCTTGAAGCATCTAAAGTGATGACCCTTTGGCAGGTTCCTCCTGTCCCATCTTCCACAGCACCTGCACCCTGCCCGGCCCTGACCGGCAGCTCTCACACCAAAGTGGGGTTTTCTCTGTAAAGGATCCTAGTCGACTCACCAGCTCCTCCCTCACCGAGGCAAGTCTGTTCTCCTTCCTCCTTCTCACCTTCACCAAGCTGCAAGTCTGTGGAGAACTTGATTGATTTTCCATTCATTCTGTCTATTCATTCGACAAAAAGGCATTTCACATGGGAGAAAAAGCACATGGTTAATAGTGATTTAAAAAATGCATATTAAAATAACAATGGGAGATTATTTCATCCATGGTGTCATTAAAAACTAAAGAGATAACATCGAGGGTCTACATATACACAGGGGAATTAGCATTCTTGCACATTTCATAAGAGTACAGATGTGTAATGAGTTTTAGAATGCGATTTGATGGTAAATGTATCAAAAATCCAGATCTAATAATTCCACTTCTAGTAATCTGTTCAAAAGAATTACATCACATGTCTTCAAAGACATGTTCATTGCTTCTTTGTTTTTAACCATAAGAAACTGGAAACAACCTAACTGTTCACTATTAGAGGGTTAGTTAAGTAAAATATGTTACGTCTATTCCACGTGTTACCATTACTGAGGGGGATTAATGGGCAGCCATGAATGAGTGGAGCAGACTCCAATGCACTGCTGGGAAGGTCTCCGACATGTTGAGTGAGGAAAGCGAGTCATTCTTTTTACAAGAAAATGGTAACATGTACAACTACATATGTATGTGTGTATGTAAATAAATAGGTAACATGTATTTGCATACATGTGTGTATGTAAACGAGTGAACAATTGACCAGAGGGATGTGCACATGGTCCTGGGATGGAGTGAGAATGGAGAGAAAAAGGAAATAAAATCATACAAATAGCTTAAAAAGATAACACAAAAAACAGTTAAGATCATCAAATTATGAAATAAAGAATTATTTGGATTCACTTCTCAAACACAATTTTCAAAAGCTAAAGAGTTAAATGTGAAAAATGGAATAATAGAAAAAGTATCCCAAATTATTCAGACTTCATTAGAGAAATAATTAAAAAAAAAAAAAAAAAAACCTTAAGGCTCTGGAAGAAACCACCAAAGGAAAAGCTGACAAATTCCCACACATAATACGGAAACTTCTGGACAAGACACCCTGACAAACCAATGACAAACAGCCTGCACAAAATTGACTGTTGCTATGTGGATGATGCAATACAGCTCCCCGTATGAGGGCACAAAAACACAAACTGACAAATAAATTAGGACCCATTTGCATTTGAAAAGAATTTGCCACAGGCTTCCTTTAAATATGAAAATCTACTGGAGCATTTAAAATATTAACTCAATTTCCCCCAAATTCCTTTATTGGGACTTTCCAGTTCCAGCCATGCATAAGTCTGGTGTCTGTGTCTGACTGCCCTGGCTATCTGGGCTCCCTAGAGGCAGTGATCCAGTCCACACTTAGTAGATTCTGTCCTTATGGCTAGTTTTTCAAAGTAGGTGATGCCTCCAGGACCACTGATGCAGGGCCCTCCTCCAGCAACTCACCCACTGCACAGTGTGCCCTTCCATGCAATGGGAATAAAGGGCAAGGGTACTGGGCAGGATGAAGGAAACTGGCTCCCCACTGTGAGACTGGGACAATAATTCACTATCTCCGGGCTTCCCTTTCCTCTTCATCGCCATCCTGGCTCCTCAGATGATCCAGTGGTTTAAGATAGCTGTGTGCCACATAATAGCATTTTGGTCAGGGGTGGACTACACATACGCCAGTAATCTTATATGATTAAAATGGAATGGAGGAATTCTACCTAGTGACACCACAGCTGTCATAATGTCAGAACACAGCACATCGCCCACGTGTTTGTGGCGGTGTAGACAAACCTGTGTTGCCAGTCACATTAAAATATAGTACGAACACGTGGGATGGTCAGTTCACAACACTTGGTGATGATCATAGATGACTGTTTTTGGCCTATGAGCTTACTATACTTTTTGTTATTATTGTAAGTGTATTCCTTCTACTTATTCGAAGAACCTTTAGTACATAGTAGGACTCTGCCTCAAAAAAAAAAGTCTACTCTAGACAAGGTGCTGTGTTACGAAAGGGTAGCAGCCTAGCTTATCTCCTGTCTGCTGTAACTCTTGATTAAACTGAGAAGCAAGCAGAGTGGTTGACCTATGACCCCCAGGCGTATGTAAGTCCATGATGGTATGCTCGCACAACCAGGATATTGCTTAACGGTTCAGCTCTTGACATATCCCATCTCTAGTGATGCATGGTTGCACGGGGTGGAAGATCTGCCAAGGCCAGACTCTATTCCCTGCTACTTCCCGAGGGCCCAGCACCCTAGAGTAGCCTGCAATAAGTCTTCTGTATCTTCTCAGATGCTAAGTACTCAGCATGTTTTCGTCTGTGAGTCAAGGTCTTGCATCTCCTCTGGAAATACTGAGGCAGGTTCCATGGTCTCCCTGAGGAGGGTAGAGGATGCCAAGGAATCTTGGCAGTTTATTTCGAAACCTTGTACAGGATAAAACTAGTCCATCCAGCCAGGGAGGCTCAGGGACCCCAGGGCACCACAGCTGCCTGCTGAGAGGGTAGAGCTGAGATCCTGCATCTGGTCCTGAGAAATGGGGGAGGTTTCCCAGAGGAGGTGACACTGGAGGCTGAGCTCGAGCTTTCCAGAGGCACGAAAGGAAAAGCCTGCAGATGCGGGCAGCAGAGTGTGTGGACCAGGTTGGAGACCCCTGTGGCCAGGCTTCAGTAATGAGGTGGAGGGTAGGGAATCCAGTGGCAGATGTGAGCAAGGCAGGAGCCCCCATGGAGTTCCCACAGGAGCGTGAAGCAGTCAGATTAGCAAGTTCCTCTGCCTGCCAAATGGGGGACTGGTTTGCTGGGCTGAGGCCGAAGGCAGAGGATGGGCTAGGGTGCTTCAATACAAAAGCAAGTGGTAGCTGAGCCACATGATATTTGTGTGGGGAGAGGTGCATGTCAGAGATATGCATGTGTGTGCATGCGGGACAGTGGTAATGGGGCAAACACACCCAATCTTTATTCACCTCTTATTCCTGGTGTTCCTTCTGGGTTTGAACCAAGCCCTGCGGCCCCGGAGGACCCAGAACACTTGCTCACCTCAGGAAACGCAGCTCACTGGGGCCCCTGTGACAGACCTCTACAGCTGGGTATATCAAGCTGTGACAGAGCTGGGCCATGTGGGGCAGACAACAAAGGAGTCAGGGCAGGCTTTGTGGAGGAGACTCCGTCAGCAAGTGACACAAAGCCCAGGGTACAGGTGAGCCTGAAGGGGGCTCCATGGCAACCATATACCCCCTGAAGGCGCCCTCACCCTACTGGGCTGTGGTCGTGAGAGGGCCCTGAGTTGCTCAGGTCCCCTCCAGGGCACAGGGACTGAGCCTGGGAAGGAGCGAGGCAGGGTGAACTATGAGATCCCTTTTCCCTCAGGGGTCAATTTGATTCTGGATGGAACCAAGGGGCTGCAAAGAGCCCAGGACAGGGCTGGAAGAGCCCCCCACCTCCAATTCCAGAGCCATGCCCTGCTTCATCGCTTCACCAAATGGGAGGCCCGGGGTCATGGTGTGGTCCAGGAAGTTTGCTCAGGTGAGCTGCTGAGCCAGAAGCCTGCATAAGCAATGCCTCAGCTGCAGGGCAGAGATGCCTATCTGCCCAGAGTGGGCTCTGTGACCACTTCAGAGCTCCTCAGTCAAGTCAAAGAGCAGGAAGAGGCGCACACAGAGTCACACCTGGCAGACAGGGAGATGGAGGAAAGGACAGGAATCAATTCCTGCAGGGCTACAGAGCAAGCGGCAACACTCTGGGGTGTGGGTCAGCCACAAGAGACCACCTCTCCCAAACAATGTGACTCCTGCTATGCAGCAGGCAGCCACTTCATTTGTGTGCCAAAGACAGACTTCTGCCAGAATGTTAAAAATGAGCAGCAGATAAAAATACAATTCTTGTCCCCTGGGCCACACTTCCGGGAGGCATCGCAAATAGACTGCTCTGGAAAAACCCGACTTGGAGATGCTGAGAGCAGAACTTGACAGGGTCTCCTCGAGGTTCGGCCTGCCCTCTGGTGGTCAGTTTCCATGCAAAGACAACAACTTCCCCTCTTCTGAGTAACCATGAAGGAGAGTTTGGCAGAAAGTCTGTGGGAAAACATTTGAAAACGTCCTTGCTCCTGATCCGGCTTGGGTTTTCGACAGCATTTATTGACCTCCCTTCTATTCAGAATAATAACGAAGTCCCCTGATTAGGATGAGCTCTACAGGGAAGGGCTCTTGCTGCTGTAGAGATAAAAGGGCCTAGAAAAGAAGAGAAAACACCAAGCCTGCATGCCTGCTTGTCACTTGGTTCATTTTGGGGGTGGCAAAGGTCTTTGAAGATGACAAAATTCATGTCCAACATGGCAGCATTAAAAGAACCAGACTGTGTTTGAAACTCCCTCCACCTCTTACTAGCTGTGTGAGCTTGGGCAAAGTATTTAAGTATTTAACTCCCCCATGCCTCAGTTTCCTTATCTATAATATAGGGATGTGAACAGACTCTATCAGACTTTTTGTGAGGATTAAGTGAGTTGGTGTACCTCAGGCAGTGTAGACGCTCTGGCACATGGTCTGTGCTACATAGGCACTGGGGATGCTGCTGCCACCTCCGTTATCTTGAGGCGCAAGAGCTAAAGGTGATGCAGCAAGCTAGGTCTGACTATACAGATAAGGAATATGGCAAACAATGGCCGCTTTTAGATATCACCTCCCATTTGGAGGTGGGTCCTTTTCTGCACTGTGCAAGTAATCGGGGGCAGATGTCCTCTCTTCCATCTGTAGACAGGTGTGTCATGGCCAGGCGACTCCATCCAGGACAGCAATCTGGAGAGCAGACACACAGATCCTGAGATGGGGGTGGCATCCATGCAGCAGTGGGAGCCAGAGTCTTTCGTCAGGGCCAGTGCTTAGGTGTGGAGGGGAGGCAGAGGTGGCGGCACGCAGAGACAGGCCCAGAGAGGGCAAGTGGCTTGCTCAGGGTCACATGCACTTGTGAGGCAGAGCTGGCCATTCCCTACTTACTTGGCCCACCCCAGTCCTCAGCGCGGGGAGGGTGATCTGGAGAGCCCAGACCAGCTCCCTTGGCCACACCCGAGCTCAAGGACACACGTGGCTCTGTGAGGAGCCACAGCAGACCAGAGGGATGGCGACGAATTCTCAACTGCTGTGGGACACGAGAAAACCACAAACCAACACGCACCTCACCGAGGCGCCGATCTCAGCCTGCCAGCCGGGTTTCTCCTTGCTACAGCACACGTCAGTCAGGCAGCATCCCTGGCTGGTGGCTCGAGGGCTCCCTCCAGTGGCCGCTTTGCAGGCAGCAGCGGCCTGGGCACCTCAACCGCTGGCTTCCAAGACTGGAGGGAGGGAGGGACGGCCACCTCTGGCTCCCATGCGGTAGAGTCAGGCAAGGTCAGGACCCGAGGACAGAGGAGGCTGAGGTCAGACTCAGACGGTGATGGTGAATGTTTTCCAGGATGGCGTCCTCCTGACACATCTGCTGGAGAGTTCGGCTGACAGACGCCACCTCAACCAGCAAGTCAGAATCCCTGTCACACAGCTGGGATGGGGAGAGAGAGAAAGAGAACGGGGAAGGAGGAAGAGAAAGACTATCAAATACATATACAGCATAAATAAGCATGCACACATATCTACGAGCAGCATGTGCATGTGTGTGTGTGTGTTTATAGCGTATTTGTGTATTTTGGATGGGAGGCTGGACGCTCCACGCAGGAAGATTTAGAGAGAAACCGACGGCAGCAGAGTCTTTATGGGAAGCTGAAGCCAAGGTGAGCCTGTGGGAAGATGCCCTGGAGGAGGAGGGAGTATCCATGCGGGGCTGGAGAGTCAGGGAAGTGGAACAGAGTCTGGGCACCGAAGTTGGTGGGGATACAGAGAAATGAAGGAGGCTTTGACAGGGAGTAACAGTGGGGAGAGGCACACGGTGGGTGTGGAAAAGATGCAAGGCATGCTGTCTTCCTTTGGTGGCACTTCTCCTCCCCAGCGTGTGCTACCTGGGAACTGTCCAGGCAGGAGGCCCGACCGCCCACACCAAAGGGCAGGCCTAGATCAAGAAGGCTGATGGACGCTCTCTCAGGGCTCTACAGCTGGGGCAGAGAGATGCAGGAAAGAAATTTGCTAGATGGTGGGAACTCACGTTTCTTAGCAAAGTTCTTGAGTGGTTTGTTTTGCTTGTGGCAGGGAAGCCTGATGCTGACCCAGGTCCCTGCACTGCTTCCTGGGGACACACCTGAACTCTATTTCCAGGCTCCCCCACACTTTGGACTGGCCAGGGGGATGTAAATGGAATACAGAAAATCATTTCTAGAAATGGCCCATCACAAACCCCCAGGTGTGAGCCTCCCTATTGTTCATCATCTATTGGCTGAGATGGACGTACCCCAAGGATTCAGAGCAGGGAAGGAGCCAAAAAGACAGAAGGAGCCTGGGCTGCTGAATGACCATCTGGTGACGAGCCCCTTTGCTGCCACCACCGACCTGATTGGCTTGACACTCTGAACTACTATGTTACACCACTGATACGTTGGGTGCTCATTACAGAAATTACCCAGATTAATTCTGGTTGCACCCATTTCTGAGCCTCCGGCCTTTTGCAGATTCTTTTCAATTTCTTTTATATTCAAGGTTTGCTGCTGGTGGCCACATTCTGTTGTCTGCAATTAAAGAACCCTGATGGTATGAGCTAGAAGTGACCTCAGAAACCATTTCCTAAAACTCAGAGTCAGAGAGGGAAGTAAATAGCTCTAAATCACACGGATGTAAACGGCAGAACGGAGCCTGGAACCCAGGCCTCCAGGCCCCTCACTCGGCCCCCTTTCTGTTGCCCTGGGTTCTGTCTGACTCCGAACATAAATCTGGATTCCTGTGACAGAGTGAAATGCACAGAGTCACCTCTAGCTATCGATTTCGCCCAGAGGACCCTGCGCAGGCACGGGGGCTTCGGAGCAGGGATCGATGGTGGGGTCCAGGTCCCTGGCTGTAAATCACAGCATGGGGAGAAAAGTGGAGATCTTTTCTGGCAGTAAATTCACCTCCAGCGAGCAGTCCAGCTTCTCCCCTTCCTTGAGTCCACCTCATAGATCAGACAGTGTTTGAAAGAGAGAGAGCGTACGTCCTCTCATTTTCCCTCAACAGTTTTAAAGAAACTTAATTCTGCAACAATTTTAGATTCACAAAAGAGGTGCAAGAATAGAGACAGATAGTCAATGCCCTTCACCCAGCTTATTCTGCCATTAACACCTTACACAGTGCCATGATCAAAAGAGAAAAATTAAATCTAGTACTACGGGTACTATTAGCTAAGTTGCAGATTTCATTGGTATTGCCCCAGTGTTTCCACCAATGTCCTTTTCTCTTCCGGGATCCAACCAAGGACATAATTATCATTGTATCTACTTCATATCTGCTCATCCAGTATGGCTTTGTCGTCTTTCCCTGTTTTTCATAATTTTGATAGTTTGGAAGTGTTCTAGTCTGGTGTTCTGTAGACTCTTTCCGCTTGGGTTTGTCTGATATTTTCTTCTGATTGCAATGCGCTCAAGGATTTGGGGGAGACCAGTGCAAAGCTGGACGGCCCCTTTCTCTGTGTCATAGTGTTCAGTGCCTGATACCAACAGGATCTTTTGTTTGTGAGATGGATCTTTTAAAATTCTTTTGTGGGCCTGGGGATGGAACCAAGGACCTAGTACAAGCTAGGCAAAGCTTTCCCACTGAGCTGCACCCCAGCCCTGCGAGGGGGATCTGACCAGTTGGGGGAGGTGGCGCCTGTCAAGGTGCTCCACTGTAAAGTCCACTGTCTTCATTTTCCACTGTGTATAGTCATCAGTGAGTGACTAGGCGCGGCCGGGATCCCAGGGAATGGAGTTGTCCTCAGCAGCTTTGAAAATGTGGACAGTGACCTCTGCAACCTGATGGCTTCCTGCTCAGCCCCATTCAGAGTGGAGAAGGGCTAAGCCTGGGTCTTCCCACGGCATTCTGTCCTGTTGTCCACATGGCAGAGTGGCGGGGAGCCAGGCTCAGAACTAGCCTCTTGGTAAGAGCCTGGTGGAGGTGGGCAGGTTGGGGACGTTGACAAGGTTTGGGGTGACCGCCTTCCTGCTTCACTCCTGTCTGCGGCAGGAGAGGCTCAGTTTGCCTCTGGGCAGACTGGGGGTGCTGAGAGCCCACAACCCAGGACTGTTAGCCTTTTAGGGGCTTGGGATGGCTGTGTGCCTGTGTCCCATAGGGTTCTGGACAATAAAGCCAAATACAAAGGAGGACAGCCAGGTGGAAGTCAAGGGCTGCTCTGTATCTAGAGGCCAAGCACTGAGACTGGCAATTCCCTCAGAGAGAAAAGTCTCCACTGACTCTCCGGTTTGCCTGGGAGAAGACGGTGGGACAGAGCAGGAGGGAGAGAAAGGCTGGATCTGTGGAGCAGAACCTGGTACACTTCTTTGAAGGAACCCATCTGGTCACAGACGGGTGGAGGAAGCCAGTCCTACTTCTGGAACAGTGATCATCTTTGGTGACATGTTACAATTTCCTGGGGAGCCTAAAAAATGCCCATTTCCCAGGCTCTGCCCTCAAAGACATCCCTAGCACGGGGCTGGTAATCCAGTAGTTTTTTTTTTTTTTTCAAACTCCCAGGGTGATTGTCCTGTTGTGCTATGATTTCAGGTCATTGCTTTAACACCTGGCTCCGCAAAGTGTGGTCCTCCCTCTATCACCTGAGGGAGTTAGAAAAGCCCAGTCCTGCTCCCCACTCTGGCTTGCAGTGGAGTCAGGGTGCAGGTAGGGGGTGCTGGCCTGGCAGGCAGGAAGAGCTTCCTGATGGCCCTGCTGCCCAGCAATGGGCCAAGGCTGACCTCAGCCGGAGGGGCTCAGGCAGCCAGGTGGGACTGTGGTTCCACCTCTGAAGTTCAGTTTCTACGCCAGGCAGTAAACGATTCGGGTGATGACTCAACTTAACCTTCACTGTGAAGCTTCTTGCCCTTCTAGACCCAGGACTGCCCCCTGCTGAGCCGCAGCCCGAGTGGCTGTGGCAGGGAGGTTCATGCGCAGTTATCTTCATCAGTGCCTCTGCTTTTGATACACTTGGCAAAGAACCTCCTGGGAGATTCAGAGGGCCAAAAACTTGAGATCCTGCTCTGTACATAAGGAGGCAAAAGCGGGCACTGACACAGCACACTGCTGTTGAGATTTGGGCCTCAACTACGGTGGGTGATTAGCGTCAAACACAACCAATCTCGGCGAGGGCTCGAGTGTCCCAGCCGGCAAAGCCTGAGTCAGCCTGAGCTGCCCAGGGCCTGCTCTGTGCACTCCCACAAAGCCCTCCTGTTTCACCCTTCTTGTCCCAGGGGGAGGAAGGGTCCATGGTCCCCAGCAAAGCCTGCAGGAGGGTGCAGGAGGCGCTGGTCTGGGTCTCCGCTGCCCTGGGCCAGCTCCCTGGAGATGGGCAGGGGCAAGGTCCCCAGGCTGTGACTTTCGACGCTGGCTTTTACATCCTGCCTCATCCACAAAGGGGCAAAGAGAGTGCACAGGGACGAGAGCTGGCCGGCTGCCTCCCTCGGGCAGCCCAGCTACCTTGCCTGGAGCACCAGCCCAACCCGCAGTCCTGGAGGTCCACCAGGGTGCTGGGGAGTGTGTTCTTTAGATCAGTGACATCTGCCGTATCTGGAGCCTGTTAGCCATGCAGCGGGTCTCAGCGAGTTCCCTGGATGCCCCTGCACATCAGAGTCTGTGAGGCACAGCCGGGAGCGCTGCTTCTCGGAGTAGGTGGGCTGGCAGATTCAGGCTCAACTGTGTCTTGGTAGAAAGGTGAATTCATAGGCTGCCCTGGACAGCAGAGTCAGAAGCTCCGGTGCTGGGGGCTGCCCTGCGGCCCCCAGGCTTCCATGGAAGAACCCTGCCAGAGAGCCCTTCCTTCAGCCCCCTTTATCAACCCCCCACTTTGGTCATTGGGTGGGAGCCCTTTTATGGGAAGATCAGACCCAGGAGGCTGGTCCTGTGGCCGAGAGACCCTCCTTCATCTGGAAGTTGGCGTCTATGGCCCTGCTTAGGCTCACGGCAGAAGCAAAGCAGCCGGAGGATGCCCGGAAACCAGGAGCCCTGCCAGGCTCAGGACACCCTCTGGCCCCTTCCTGGGCCCTGAACCCTGGAGAGCCCTGTTAGTGGGTGGTGGCAGAGGCAATGGGTCTCTGCATCCTGGGGTGTCCTTCCCAGCCTCTGTGGCAAGGGGGCCTGGGTGCTTGGCCAGGTGGTGGCAGCCTCCAGAAGGCCAAGGAACCATCTTCTCCAGGATCTGAAAATATGTTCAACAACCTGCGATCGTATTCCATAGGAGGCCCGAAGTTCTCTCATCATCTGTGAACAAACGTGTGTGCAGAGACACCTTCGTCCGGGGAATGCGGCCTCCGGTTTATTTGGTGGGAACACACACACCACGGTCCCCAAGACCCAGGAAGCTGAAGCCTAACAGCTGACGATTCAGCTCCTTATCAGGAGGCAGGTTCTCAGGCCACGCCAAATGCCCAGTCCCACCAGGCTGGTCCACAAAATAGGTCCCTGATCCCACACGGCAGCGGTCCCAAGCTCTTCTCGGGTTCTTGTCTCAGCCCAGAAGCTGGCCCAGCCCATCATTAGGGCTACCGCCCAGGGAGTCCCGCCCACACAGGCCTGAGGGGACACATTTCTCACCTGATGGTGTACCCTCTGGCCTGTCATGGGAGCCTAAGTCGCTTGTCCTCCAGAGCACCCGCTGCCCGAATTCTGGTCAGCACAGGTGGAGCTGTGACACATCTCTGAGACCCCACAGAGGTGAGCATGGCCCCCCAACACCTGTTGGGTCCCCTGGGCCTGGGAGGCTCCCTGGTTACACATGAAGCCTCATCTTCCCCAGATCCTGCTCAGCTGAGGGGTGGTGTAGTCAAGCCCTAAAGCCCAGAACTTCAAATTCCTACTCAAGCAGCCCATTAGCTTCCCTGAGCTGCCTTAGCAAATGACCCACACTGAGGGGTTTGAAACAACAGAAACTTGTTTCCTGAGACCCAAAGTCCAAAAGCAAGAGGTCAGCAGGGCTGTGTTCCCTCCAATGGCTCTGGGTAGGACCTTTCTTGATTCTCTCCTAGCTTCTCACGGCTGTCCGCACACCCTGACCTGTAAATGCATTGCTCCCATTTCTGCCTCCCTCCACACGGCCTCTGGCTGTGTTCTGCTTGTCTGTGTCTCACCCTGTCTGTGAGAAGTATGCCAGGCATTGGATTTGGGGCCCGCCTGCTTCAATGTGACCTCATCTTAACTTGATTACATCTACAAAGACTCATTTCCAAATAAGGTCACATTCATAGGTACTGGGGATTAGCGTTCAAACGAATCTTTGAAGGGGACACAATTGAGCTCACAGCTGTCCCCTAAGATTCCTGGGGTCCAGGCAAAAAGGGCCCTGCATCATCCCATCCTGGTCTAGACCTGGCTAGATGCCCTGTCTAAACCGTCACCTTTCCCCCCTTCCATCACAGCCTCTGCAAAGTCAATGGGTTTGCAAGAAGAGGAAGGATGAGTGTGGGAGGAATGTGGGATTCAGCCCCATGTGATCCTCACATTGCTCCCTGGGTACCTTCGCAGCTTTCAGACGAGGACCCCATGTCATCACAAGGTGAGGTTCATCGGCTCCATTCTACAGATGGGAAAACAGGCTCAGAGATAGCAAAGGTCTTGCCCAGTGCCACACAGCTAAAAGGCATGGCTGGGACTTGAACCCAGATATTCAGAGGTCAAGTACAGGGTTACCGTTAACCGTTTGCCTCAGTGACAATCAAATGGAGGGCCCCCTTTATCTTTATGTGCCAGTGGCCAGGCGTATGCCAAGGACCCTTCTGACTACAGTAGGACTGACTTTGACTGAAGCGCCTGAGAAGCAGCCACTTCCTTCCAGTGCCGCCCTCTTCCTGTCGGGAGACACATGGATAAGGTGTCACGCGAATGATCTCTTTAAGGACATAAATATCCCCCCCGATCGCCTGGCACCCCACCTTTCAGCTTGTTATGGCAATCTTTTTTCATTTCTCAGCACCTGCTGCTCAGAATGCTTCATACCTTGAATAGAGAATGAAGTGGGGGCATAAATCAGGAGCAAAGGGCGGCTTTACCTCCTCCCCGGGCTCCCCTAGCTGGTGCCTGGTGTGTTCTCTGCCACTGAGCTAGTAGTTATTTTAACTGCTGCTTGCTTTAAAGGCCTGTTGATATATTGGTGGCTTTTTTATATGTGGTGGGTCGTTTGTGTGACTGATTTCGCGGCTCACGCCACCCGCTGAAGGACACCCCTGGAAACGGATCAAGCACCGACGCTCTCGGGACTCCGGCTAGAGAGCAGAGCAGCTGCCGAGGCCTCGGTGCAGACACCTGCCCGCCCAGCCGGGGCATGCGGGAGGCACAGACATAAAATGGAAGCACTGATGGAATTCAGGCGTCAGCCTTTGACATTAAACTCCTTTCTCACACAGCCCAGAGGAAAGGATGTGAGCCGAGGTAAATAGCAGCCCGTGGCCACAACAGACTCCGCAAAAACTATCTCGGGTTGTGTGTTAGAGCCTTAGCAGCTGGCGGACTTGTGAGAGGACTGTGGGAAGGAAAGAAAGAGGGAGGAATGCAAAGAGATCAAAGGGCTCAGTAATGAGGTTTACTGGTTCTCCATCTCTCCTTGGGGACAGCACTGTGTCTGTTGCTGGCAGGTGGCGGCTGCTCTCCGAGCAGATTTGCCCGATGCCCAAGTGATGTCCCATCACTGCTGCCGAAAATACCCACTTCCTCTGGGTCTGAACGTCCGACAGTTCCAGAAGGTGGCTCTGGGTCTAATTGGAGCACATTCCCCTTCCCTCCCCCTCTCTTCCCTTCCCTCTCTCTCTCTTTCATTTCCCTGCCTTCCTCCCCTTAGAAATGTTACATGTCATTTAAGGTACCGAAAGATTTTGAATCAAATACAGGAAGTAGTTACACACTGTCCACTGGCGAGGCGGCTGGGGTGGGAACAGGATGGTCTTCACCATACGCAAGTTTCACATTTTAAACTGGGTGAAAGAGGTGTGACCTCTTCTGACCTGAACTAGACGCATATTTTTGTAGTTTAAGCCACATATAAAATCATTTTGCATGCTTTCCAATGTATTTATAAATGATAGCATTTTTATATTATAAATGATATGCATGCTTCCACAACTAGATTTTGTTCTTTCAACATTATGGGATTTATCTAGGTTGACCCAGGCACTTCTCATTCAGTCATTTGAACTGTGTCAAGCCAGGCCTGGTGGTGCACATTTGTCATCCCAGCACACAGGAGGCTGAGGCAGGAGGATCACACGTTCAAGGCCAACTGGGTCTCATAGAAATTTTGAGGCCAGCTTGAGTTACATAACCCTGTCTCAGAACATACACATCCATGTGTGCATTGTACACACACCACACACACACACATAAACATTCCATTTTGCAAAACTTCCGCAATTTATCCATCCTCTTGCTGATAAACGCTGTGTGCTGCCACACACAGTGGCCGTGAGCTTGTAAATGCCTCCCCTGCCATGGGGTGGGTGGCAGCAAAACCACACCCATCTCACCCTAGCCGGGGGGACCCCCCTTCAATGGTGGGCGCAGCCCTTGAGCTGCTCACTTGTTCAGAATGATGGACACCACAGCAGGCTGCCCACCCTCCAAGTCCCAGGGGACAGAGGCGCCCACCCTGTCCTGAGCCCCGGAGTCCTGTTTCCAGGTCAGGGGAATGAGCCCTCCAACCCTACAAGCAGCTGACCAGGCTCTGGCTGGAAGAGGAAGACTTTCCCTGAGTCCAGCACCCATCTCCCTCTTGGGGAGGAGACGGCAGGTGGGGAGGAGGAAACGGCGGCCATTGGCGGTGTAGAGGATATAGAGGCAAGGAGCTGACCAGTAGAAAAAGGTGCTGTATGGGGAGGTGAAAAGTCCTATGGGTTTTTTAACTATCAAACTTTAAAAATGTCAATCTTAGCCTGGCATGATAGCACATGCCTGTAATCACAGTACTCAGGAGGCAGAGGCAGGAGGATCTCCAAGAGTTCGAGAGCACCCTGGGCTACCTAGCAAGTTCAAGTCCAGCCTAAACTAAGTAGCCAGACCCTGTCTCAAAAAACATATAATAAAAATAATGACAAATTTAAAATAAAATTTCATCCTTTATCTAAGAGAATGGACAAATCGTGGAAATTTCAAGAAATAGAATATTATACAGCAGTAAGGGCTAGCAAATGAGAACTACATGAATCAGTTGAAACAAATCCTGTGAACAATGTGGAATGGAAAAAACCTCATCGTGGAAGAGTGCACATGCATGAAGTCAAGTGCAAAATTTAAAACTCAAGCTAAGAGAGCCTCTCACAGACCCTCCTCACGGCGTCAGGCAAGCTGGCCCTTCAGCTACGTGGAAATGACTCTTTTCGGCTGTGTTTGACTCCAGCTCTGGGCTGGTGCCTTGGGCAGGTTCCTACCTCTGTGCTCTTAGTGAGTCCCTCTCTGGAGCAGGGCTCACGGACACCACGGGGTGCAGCCAGGACTCTGAGCTGGTTCCGGCAGAGCCAAGCACAGTCCGGGTACATGGTACTTGCCAAATTCACATGGCAGTGTGATCGAGGTGGGTAAGGACCACGCTGGTGGGACGACACCTGAATGGAAGGCCAGGGAGACGGAATGAACTCCTGGGCGCGGTGAGCGCGTTCGCAGGGTAGCTCGGCAGGTTTCGGCAGACCTGTCAGGAGACCCTGATGAAACCATAAGAGCAGGATATTTACACGAAACGAGAAACGGTGACTAAGAGAAAAACAAACCCTAAGTAAACCCTCTGGTTTCACTTGCTCTTAGTCGACCTAAAATGACTGATTTTAGGGGTCCTTCAGCTGTCTGGACAATACACCGTGAACTGCCTTCTAGCTTTGCGGTAAACAGCACCTCTGACGTGTGGGAGATAAGAGTTTCCCGGTTACTTCCCGGGGATGCAAGGAGGTCGGCGGGGGACTGAAATGGGATCAGATTCAGCATCTCTGTCTTCTTACTGGGCCTGTCTGCTTTGCTGCCTTAGTCCTTGAGTCGGAGAGGGCTCAGCTTGCACATAGACAAGTGCATCATTTAAAACAGGTTTGGCCAAGACTGTGATACAGGTCTAGCTCGGCTGATTGCTCATTACAGCTGGAATGTGTTTCTTCTACTCCACCCTCATGCTTTTTCAGCAGCTGAAGCACCCAAATTCCTTCAACACTATCACAAGGCCAGGACATTTCTGCAAGATGACGGCGGCGGCTGTGAGAGCAACTTGGCAGTTTTCCGCCAAGCTGACTTCCTGTTAGCCTGCCATGTACAAGGCCCGGATGTTCCACGTGGGACAATGGTAACAGGTACATAATGTGATCAAAACATATGGTGAATGTTTACGTTTTTTAAAATGTATTACAGTAAAAGACACATTGCTGTTAATTCCCCTCGAAGTACTCTCACTAGCTTCAGACACGCTTAGCCCATTGTTCTTGCTACTTTCTGAAGCAGGTCTGGAAGGCCTCTTTTGTGAGTGTATTTAGTTGTGTTGTCATGGCTGCCTTGATGTCCTTGATCGATTTGAAATGTTTACCTCCCGTGGTCATTCTGACTTTGGGGAAGGGCCAGAAGTCCCACAGTGCCAGATCTGGTGAATGAGGTGGAGGGGGACACACCTTAATGTTTTTATTCCACAAAAATGGCTGTAAACCTTTTTAATCCATTCGGGACTTCAAGGTGGCTGCAAAAAGACACTCACAAAAGAGGTCTTACAGACCTGCTTCGGGAAATGAAAAGAAGGATGGGCTAAGTGTGTTCAAAGAGAAAGGGAATATTTTGAGGGGGATTAATGGCAATGTGTCTAGAACTGTAACTATTTATAAAAAATTTTGAATATAAACATTCACTGTATTGTTGACCAAACGTCAAGCATAAAAATCGAACAGCCTCAGGATGAGCTGACTGTGCCCGCCCAGTGGTCCAAGTCCAAAAGCACAAAACATCTTCTGGAACCATGATCCTGGCCAGTGAAAATCACCAGACAGCAAACCGATAGAAACCTGCTGTTCTTTTTGTTCTAGGAGCAGAAGCTTGGACACTCAACCAATTACTAGTTCCTTCAGCCAAACCCCTGGTTCAGCCGAAGCCTTCTTCCCCCATAAGACTTTGCCTGTGCAGGCAGGAGTGGCCCCTGCAGTACTTGGCCCAGCGAGGTGAGGCCAATACCCAGGATTTTGCACCTGAGAACACTCTTCTGTGGCTGAGAAGACCCCAGCACACTGGGGGGTGTGCAGGGCCAGGACTCTTCCCAGATGAGGGGGCACCCCTGTTTCTCATGGGGATGGGGCCCAGAGGCAGCTCTGCCTGCAGTGTTGGGGCCCTTGCAGAGGCCTGGGGGCTCCAGCACTTTGCTCTCCCTGCCTGGGCAACAGTTCTGTGACCTCATCACCTTGGGCAGCTTCCTGACCGCAGAGTTGGGGCCACAGGTGCCTGCCAGCAGAGGAATACAGACTCAGAAAGGCAACTTCAAGCTTGCCCAGGGTCCTTTCCTTAATGTTTAGTTATTCAGCAAATAATGTTCCAGATCCTAAGGGTGGAGCAGTGAACTAATCAGACACAGAGAGAGCCCCATTTTCCTGAAGCTCACACAGACCAATGACGAGGAGCAAGCACTGTCTTCCGGGGAGTCAGCGGAGCGAAGACAGACCGTGATGCAGGAGAGAGCTGAGAAGTGAAGGGAGAGGCCTGAGTGGGTGGAGAGCGGGCTTCACAGTGAAGAAGGCCTTTAAGGGAGGATGTAAAGGAGAGAGGGAGATGTGCTGACTGCCAAAGACCTGAGAGGAGCTGATGGCTCAGTTCTGGTCCAAAGGCAGAAGAGGCCACCGTGCCCCATGGAAAGCAGCCCAACAGGCAGCATTCCCTCCCACACGGGGAGCAGACCTTTCTGGTGTGTTCAGTTCTTGGCCTGATGGGGTGAAGCCCACCCCCCGGGGGCAGGTCAATTGGCTTTATGAAGTGTACTTGTTAATTTCATTTAAAAACACCCTCACAGACACATTCAGAATAATGTCAGACCAAGTATCTGGGCAACCTGCAGCCCAATCCAGGTGACACATAAAGTGAACCATCCGGGAGTTGTAATAAAGAGTGAAAATCCCAACCCCATCATTCCCTCGTTGCATGACCCTTAGGAACACTGCTGAACCCCTTTGTGCCTCAGTTTCTTCCTTTGTGAAATGGGGACAGAGCCAGTTTTATAGGCGTGCAGCTGGAAGGACATGGCATGCTTAATGTCCTTGTAAAGACCCAGTAATACTTAGAAGGACCCAGTGCCAGGTTTAGTTCTCTGACATCAAAATCAATACATTTTAAAATAATTTATTAATAATTCCACTACTCTTAACAAAGGACCCCACGTTTTAGTTTTGCACTGTACACCAAGGCCCCGAATGGCAACGACAACCTTGACTTCCTGGCACTGTGTTTGTGCCCGAGTGAGAAGGCACAAGCAGGGTACCCAGCACCTTGCCCAACACGCAGCACTCGCTTCCCAGTGCCAGCTGCTGTCACAACTCAACACACGGCCCTACTGCAGCCCTCAGAGCCACCAGGATGAGCAGGACGTAGATCCTGCCCTGGAGGCTGAGACAGCCCAGGTAGAGCCGAGTGCGAGAGGCCAAATGGAGGGACCCTACACAGGGATGCCTCCCAACGCTTCATCCTTGCTGGAGATTGAGGAGGCTGAATGGGTCCTGGGAGGGAGAACTGATGGAGAGAAGGAGCCCGGGGGAGATTTAGGCACCAGAACAAGAGCTGTGTGAGGCAGGGCGAGTGGGAGGGCCCCCGAGGAACAGTGGCATTGAAGGCAAAGCCACCCCCTGCAAGGCCACCCTGCAGTCTAGACCCAGAGATAGAGGTTCTACTAACTGGTTGTGTCCCCCGAGCAGACCATGGTCCCTGAGCCCTGGGGAAAGACACCAGTGAAGAGAAATGGTAAAGTGCACGGGAATGACCCCGGTAGAGGGTAAGGGCCGTGACACAATCGGAAGGTGTGGGGAGGGGCCTCTGGAGTGCTGAAGACACAGAGCACCTTTTGCCTCAAAGCTCTCACTCGATGTGACAGGAACCACCAGGCATGTTCTGTCTGCTCACCAGCGTGAGGCCCCTGACCTGGCTCCCGATTGCCCCAGACTTTTATTCTCAAAGAACTCAGAGGAGCCTTTTAAATGGAAGCTGATCCCATCACTTCCCTCCCCATGCCTCCTCGGGGCTCCCCACGCTTGGGACCGAAATGCTGGGTTTTCGTGTGGTCCTTCCCCTCCCCTCTGTGGCCTCAGCCCCCACTGCTGGCCCAACCATAGCAGGAAGACAGCGGGCTTCCTCTGTGTGTGAAGCTTCTGCATGTGTCCTTGTTGCTTCTGTGGCTGGTGCGACTCCCCTGCTGATATCTCCTTTCCGTGGCTCACCCCGGGGCTCCTCGATCTCCTGTCTCCTCTGCAACCTCTTTCCCAGCTCATACTGAATCGCCATCGCCCCCTTTTACTTGGCTTTGTCATCTTGGCACATATCACAATATGGCAAATTCAGCGTTCCCTTGTTTATTTTGTCTCCCTCTCAGAATAAAAGGTCCAGAAATTTCTAATTTTTATCTTATTTTTGTTGTATTGTATCTCCAATGTGAGATGCAATTCAACGATGCTTGACACAGGCTAATTGTCAAAGAAATGCACTCCTGTTTCACAGATATAGACACTGAGGCCCAATAAGATCATATAGCTTGCCAGTGCCCCTCTTCCTGGAGCCCAGACAGCCCTGTGGGCAGTGTTGTGCAGGTGGATGTTTGAGACCCTGTTTCCAGGTCCTGGCTGCACTTGCTGATTTCCATGGTGTAGCTATTTCCAGCTTGGCTGGTTTTGAGTTACCAACAAGATGTCCTAGAGTGTGGAGCTGGAAAAGACGTGCCCACTAACTCCAGGGCTAGCTCAAGCCTGCTGGTCCCCGCGTTCAATACAGCAGGTGAAATCATTTCTTCTTTTCTTCTCTCCTCCAAATAACACCATATATTCAAGAAAGTGACCCAAGTTGAGTCTCTGGATGCTTCTTGAGCTCAGTTTCCCCGTTGGTTCAATGAGATAGATGATTTCTGAGTGTCAGGTTACGCCAGACCATTCCAGTTTGTAAATCTTTGGGGTCTGGTCACATGCAATACTCCTGAAGGACACCAGAGAGCAGCCTTTCCCCACCAAAGACACCAGTCCACTCTGCGTCCCTCAGCACTGCACCAAGGCCAGGGAGAGGAGTGGGCTGGGGACTCGGATGGTCGTCTGGTGGCCACTGTGGGCCACCCAGGTACCCCAGGTACCCCAGGAAGCCGGCACCTTCTGAATTTCCTTCTTCCTGTATTGGGGTCCATCTTCTTACTTTATCCAACTGGACCTCGTGGGCAAGCCTTGTGAGTGGGGTTCTAACTAGAGTCGTCTCCTCCAAGGTTGCCGCAGCCCCATTTCTTGCTCATACGCCCTGCACTGGGGCGACAGAGCATGGGACATTTCTTGGTAGGCTCAGGCTTTGGTTCCTGCCCTGGTCTTCAGCAAGGCAACTGCCTAACCCTGATTAAGTAGCACAGGGCGAGTCTGGAATCTGTGCCGTTCCCTCAGCTCTCCCTCCTGGAAAGCAGCGTGAAGCCACAGCCCTCTTCCATGAGCCCGGCTGGGGTAGCAGCCGGGGGTACTGTGTGCAGGGTGCCTCCCCTCTGTGTGGCCTGCGACGCAGCTGCATGGCCTCTGTTACCACGGAGGGGGTATCATTCAGCCTCTCTGGGAGACATGGTGCATGGGGAAACGCAGAGACTTTGGACACTCCTGCAAATGTAAGGGAGGGAAGCGGACAGTGGGGCTCTTAGGACCCTTTGTTCCCACCTCGGGCTTCTTTGAGGATCTTTGCCCTGAAAAGCCTGGAAAACATATGCTACTGTAGCCCCAGAGCAAGATCTGAACCCATCCCCCAAGGAAAGGAGGAATATCCCACCCTCAGGGGACCATGTTCAAACCTGGCTTCAGAGCTGGATGTGCTGGTGCATGTCTGTAATCCTAGAACTCTGGAAGGCTGAGGCAGGAGGATTACAAATTCAAGCTCACCCTGGGCAATTTAGTATCTTAGCCATACCCTGTCTTAAAATTTAAAACATGTCTGGGCTCAGTATGAAGACCCTGGCTTTAATCCCCAGTACTCCTACACACACACAAACCCGGGTTCAGGGCCCAGCTTAGTTCTAGCTCTTCAAGCTTGGGAGAGACCCCCAGCCTTTCCGAGCCTCAGTTTCCTCCATTGTGAAATGAAAACAGAAGGAGACTCTCCCTTGAGAAGATCAGAACTAGGTCCAGGCTCTGACAAGCACAGCTGGGGTTCATAAGAAAATGTATATTTTACCAGCAGAAAAAGAGTGACCCGTGAGTTGGTATATAAATGTCAGCTGGCCATGTCTCATCCTGGCCTTACTGCATCAGAAGTGATGGCTAGTCCTACAGGAAAGGCCTTAACTTTCTAGAACTACTAGCTATGTACATAATTATTCACAGCAGGAGAAGAACTGATTGCTAAATTAAGTGACCCTGATGTTTAAAAATGCAGGCAACATCTTTCAGGAATATTGATGGTTGAAAGTCCTATTCTGGACAATAGTATGAGGGAACCTCAGCCCCTAGTCCCAGAGCCCAGACTGCTTGACCACCGTCCATGCCCCGTGGGGCAATGTAGATATTGCCCCTGGCAGGTGGGTCTAACGCTGCCCCATGGTTTCTGTTGCCTACAGAAGCTCCGCTGTTGACTTGCAGCTTTTGCAACTCTGTCTCCTTGAATAGCGTCTCTATGAAAATTCCAGGCTTGATGTTGAACTTGCTTTTCTGCTCTTGGTTTTCTAATTTGTTCATTTTTTTTGGTGACTCAGGTGGAAAGTAAATGGCCTTCGGGGAAACAGCCAAGCCATCACATTTGGCAACACTGCTCTGAAGGCTAGTGCCCTCTACCCCACTGTTCTGGGTGGACCAGTCTCCGGCTGTGGTTCTATCTTCCTGGGAACCCTGTGGGGTGGAACGCTTTGAGGCACAGTGGAGGATGAGGAGGAGCACAAGGTACCCTGTGCTTTAGGGCCTTCTGAGGGAGAACAAGAGGGCTGCAGTGGAGCCCTGACCAGGTCCTGTCCCATTCTCGGGCCCCACTCCCACCTCTATCCACTCCCCCAGCTCCAGCCCAGCTCCCCACATGGCCGAGGACCAGCAGAAGTCTGCTCTTTTCTAGCTGATGATGGACCTAAGGACATGCTGTCAGGGCGCTGAAGGGCACCTGGCTGCTGTACCCCGTGGCTTCTACATCAAGAGGGACAGACCAAGCATGGCCCCCTGGCCCCCAAGGGCTCCCCAATTCCCCCAGAGGTCGAGGTTAGAAAGCTCCAAGACCTCCTTCCTGCCTGGCAGCAGCATCTTCCACCCTTACCCCCACCTGCAACCCCACAAGGCTCTCACTAGTCACATAAGGGACACTGTGATGGAAGTGATTGCCTCAAATCTTTTGTTCCAGTTAGGATTCTTGGGGGCAGCTTATGGTAAACACTGGAAGCACAGTGGAGGCCCTGGGTGAATACCGGGCTGGGGGCTGGGACTCCTGGGGTCCCTTTGGGGCCTGCTATGAGTTGGATGTGGTCTGTCCCTCAAGGGCTCATCGCTGGAAGCTGGTCTCATTGTGGTGGGACCCGCGGGAGATGGGGCCTGGCGGTAGGTGACCGGGTCATGGGGTCACCATCCTCCTGAGTGGACCGGTGCAGGTCTTTTGGAGAGGGTTGGGGCTCACAGCAGTGAATTAGTTAGGGAAAGAGTGGGTTATTATAAAGGGAGGCCACCCTCATTTTTGCCTCTTCTGTATATGGCTGGTTCTTTTTCTGCTTCTTGGCCATGTATGACACTGGGGGACCTGGGTGGGAGGGGGCAGGTGGCCAGGATGTTAGCACCAGGTCCTTTGGACCCTCTAGCCACCAGAATAATCAGCCAAATGTGCCTCCTTCTTCCATTACTCAGCATCAAATATTTTATTACAGGAACACAAAATGGACTAAGAGAGCTTCCAGGGGATGACTCAGTTCCAGGTCCCCTTCACTGGTGACAACTGCAAGGTCACATCCTCAGGGGCGACCCCAGGTTGAGAGTGGACTGCTCTGTTAGGATTGGACCTGGCATTGAGCTGGCAGGACAATTCCACTGGGAAGTCTATGGTAGCCGAGAGGACACGGTGGCAGACTCCTGGTCACCCTGCCTAGGCCTGGACACTCAGTGACCCCAAGAGGCACGCTGCTGCTTGGCCCTTAGTGAGCCTACACTCCTCAAGCCCAGCTGGGAGTGTCAAGTGTGGAGTAAACACTTGCTGGTATTCCCATCGTGGCACTTGGATGAGTCCAGGAAATTTGACTCCTGCCTGACCAAGTGAAAAAGAAGCACAGAGGAGAGCCCTCCGTCCACAGCATCCCCCACTAGCAGTGAGGGCTTGCTGTGGAGCAAAGAGGAATGTCCCCTGGGCCCTCTGTATGAGGAGGCTGCTGGGGGTCCTCACTGTGTTCTAGCAGTTGTTTAAGGCACCATGCAAGGGTTAGGATGGGCTCAGTGGTTTGTGCTTTCCTGATAAGCCCATAGTGGTGATGGTTCCTACATTGCTGCAAATCTTTTCAGCATAAAGACCAAACAGCTCTTGGCTCTTTCTTTTCTTCTAAGAAGCCCCTTGCTGGGCCAAGCTTGTCAGCTGCATCTCTTTGGGGACCTGGAGCCAGCTCAGGAGTGGATCACTTCTTTCCCCTGCATCTAAGTCCCCAAAGGCCCTCAGCATGCAGTTCGCACAGAGGCTTGCACAAGCCACAGGCCAGCCACTGCAATCCTCTGCCTCCCCCATCGCCCTCTGCACCCTGGGGCTCCAGCAGCTCACACCAGCTCCTCTTCTGCAAAGGCCTCTGGGCCCCTGACCCCAGCTCCGGGCAGGCACCGCACCTTGGGTGTTGGCAGACACCAACAGAGTACAAGCCACTGAGGCAGCTGGGCCACGAGCGCAGGCAGAGGTGGAGGAGTCATTGCTGGCCTTGGGGTTAATTGAGGAGGTTCCTCCCAGGTAGGAAGGGAAGGGGTTTTGTTGGGATGGTTTGATTTGGAGAATGAGTGGAATGTGACGAAGGGACGGAACCATCACCCCATCCCCTCCCAGGCAGATGTCTTATTCAGGGAGAGAATATTCCACCCTTGGCAAATTGCTCCCAACTCTACTTTCAGGCACATTTGAGACTCAGGGTGGCAAAAGCACGGCCCAGCCTGAGGGGAGAGACTGTATGCTCTTGTTCTAGGCTAAACCCCAGACCCACACTTGCCCTACTAGGCATCACTGGGCCAGTAACATAACCTCTCCAGGCCCAGTTTCTTCTCTGTAAAACAGCATTCATCTTGTGGAATTGCTGGAAGGATCCTCCAAGCAAAGTCAGGGTCTACCTGGCTCGAGACGGGTGATCGGCAAATGTCAGGTGCCATTTACACTATTTTCACTCCTTTTAAAACTTGCTCAAATCAAGTGGAGCAGCACCAGAGGCTGGTGCTCAGTTCTGGGTGCACTTGGCCAGTCCTGAAGGTGCCCTGTGTGCCATGTTCATTCAAAAATATATGCCTTGTCTGGGTGTTGAGGAAAGGTTCTGTGATGGGTCGGAGCTCAGCTGGGAGGTCCACAGACTCCCGGCTCTGTGGTCGTGGGCAAGTTTTCCTTGTCTGTTTCATTCCCATGGCACTTTGTCCCCAGAAGTGTGGCTGACACATGAGCTGTTTTGTGACTTGTTATTAGTTGACTTTATGTTACTTAGTGTTGCTAAGTTCCTACTGCTCCCTCTGTAAAATAGAAATCAGAATAGAACCTGCCTGGGAAGATGAGATGACACAGGAAAAGTGCCAGCACACAAGCTCTGAGATGTGACTTGACAGCTGTGAACCAACAGGTAGCTCACCTGGTGTGCCCAGCTGCTCACGGGTAATCAGAACGCATGGCCAGGCAGAACAGCCCACCTCGTGTGCATGGGCTTGTGGCCTTCAAACAAAGCGCAGGGATTTTGCTGCTGTTTGTTAAAACTAAATTGTGTAGGTCTTGGCAAAAACTGTGTGGCTATGAATGCGGAATATAGCCAGGAGTGGTGGTGCACATCCGTGATCCCAGCACTTTGGGAGGCAGAGGCAGGAAGACTGCAAGTTTGACCCTGTTTTAAAATTTTAAAAATAAATAAATAAAAAGGGCTGGGGATGCAGCTCAACGAGAGGGCCCTGGGTTCAGTGCCTAGCATCACAAAAAGGAGGAGGAGGAGAAAAGACAAGAGAAAAAAAAGAAAGAAAAGAAAAGAAAAGGCAGAATATTCAGGCGACTTGTTGGGCTGAGGTTTGAGGAGCAGCCCAGATGTTTCCGGGAGGAGGCTCACACACTCAGAAGTCTAGTGTGGCTACGGCGTGAATTCCCATGACAGATAGTCTGGGAGAAGCAAGGAAGCCCAGAGCTGTTCTCTCCACAGTATGGAAATTGCCCTCAGAAACTCTCCACGGGCTGCTAAACCAAGTGATAGAAAGAAAATTGAGGGTTTATGTATTTTTTAAATAAAGGGATTCTAATTCCAATAAAAAATAATGTCCTTCCATGGCCAATTGCCATCTCCTCAGCTTCTTCCTCCCTTTTGAATAAAAATTTTTATTGTGCACATTAGGTTAGCCAGAGCTGCTCAGCCTCTGTGTGACTCTGAGTCACTGGAGGGGAACCTCCGCCGGCTCCTGGCTGGGCTGTGAATCAGGAAGGCTGGGGAAGGAGGCGGGTCTGCGTGCTCCTGAGAGTAACTTCCACAGTTCTTCTGAGCAGGAAGAGGGTTTGTCCCTCAAGTGACTCAGCGTAATTTTATTCAGACTTTGAAAGTAAAGGATGTGGGTTTTAATGGTATTGAGGCCATTGCATGTCCTGATTGGATTCCCAAGACCCAAAGCCAGGGAGACACACGGGTCTGGGGAATGTGTTCTCTAAGTGTGCTTTTCGGAAGATTGTCCCTTCATGCCCATAGACAGGTACACGCCTGAATCCTGGTACTGTCACTTTTTGTCTGTGTGACCTCAGGCTAATTAATTAACCTCTCTGCATCTCAGTTTCATCATCAGTCAAACACGGAGTAATAATACCTGCCTCACAGTGTGGCTGAGAAGGTCAGAGGATATGATATATATAGATCCCCAGCACACAACCGGATGAAGTTGATACTCAATAGATGGTGGTTAGGAGATGAAGAAAGAGAAGGGGTGGGGGAGGAGGAGGAGAAGAAGAAGGAGAAGAAGAAGGAGAAGCAGCAGCTGCTGCTTAGAATATTGTCAGTAGCAAACTCCGTAATTTTCCATACCTCAATCCATTATTACATGTTGAATGCGTAAGTTTACAAGGTATATCGGTTGGCTAATTGGTATGTAACAACCACCCCAAAACTCAGAGGCCTCAAATGACCATCACATGTTACTTATAGTTCCTGAGTGAAGGCTGGGGGTCGGCAGACCTCTGTGTGACGCGCTGATTCTGAATGAGTTTGGCAAGGAATCTGGGAGCCTCTGGCTGTTTGAGTATCCAGGCTGGTCTCACCTAAGGCTGGGGTAACCACCAGCAGGGCAAGAGAAAGTGAACAGAACGAGGCCAGGCCTCTTGAGACCTCAGCTCAGAACTGGTGCGCTGTTGTGTCTGCTTCGGGATACCGCTGCCCAAAGCAAGTCCCCAGGCCCATCCACGTTCCAGAGAAAGAGACGCAAGCTCCCCCTCCTCAGTGGGGGCCACAGCCAAGTCACAGAGCAGTAAGCATAGCACTAAAAGCGGACATTAATGCAGCCAGATTGCAGCGGGTTTTGGGGTCCCAGTGAAATTGAAGAGGAGATTCTGGGAAAGCCAGCCTTTCAGGGATCAGCCACACAGAGACCTGGGTTGCAGCAGCCTACCTTACTCAGCTCCTGCTCCTCAGTGGAGACCTTGCCAGGGCCCCAGGGACCATGGGACAGACATGCAGTGCCCTTCAGCTATACAGCAGAGTGTGCCAGGATAGAACATGTGGCTGTGGCTTTGATCCAGAGAGCTGGGTGCAAACCAAGTCTGCCCTGTGCTTGGAGCCCTTGGCAAGTGACTCTCCTGTCATACTGCCTGGACAGTGAAGGGTTGGAACAGTCAGCAGCCCAAGGACAGGGGGAGGCATCTCCAGCTACCCAGCCATAGTCCCACCAAATAGCTCCTTTCCACCCTCCAGGCCTCCATATCTACCTCGCACTGACAGAAGCTCTCTAGGATCCCCAGTGTCCCTCAAGGTGGTCAAGGTCCTGGAGGCCCCATCTACCTGCTCTCGACTGGCTCAGCTGGGGAAGTAGCTTCTCCCTGGTCCTTCATCTGGAAGGACCACGCCCTTTCAGGGGACACCCCAGCCTCTTTGTGCAGCTGTGACTGTCTGACCTTTGTCCATCAAACAACCAAAACTAAGAATCTCCATAACCAGGATGGCTGGCTCACAGTTGCCTGGAGGGCTGCAAAGGACAAATACAGTGGCAAACATGGTAAGGAGATGACAGAAGACCACGGCATTAAAGAGGACACATGGGTGCTGGTTTTGGCTCTGCCTTGCTGTGGGACAAATGCACATGCAGTGTGTGGGCTTCCTAGGTTTGAATATGAAAATCAAAAAAGCAGGCAGCCCTGGTATCCAAGCTCAGCCACCACCCCGCAGCTGTGTGACACGCATAAGTCATGATCCCTGTCTGAGCCTCACACCTTATATCTTCACTCCATAGAGCTGGTGGGAGGACGGAAGCACAGAATGAGCACACAGCGGGCCACCACGCTGCACAAGAGGAGGCGCCCACAGAACGGTCAGCATACCATGGCCACTGAGGTGACGGGTTAAAGGAAGTGGCAGGGGCCTGGCGAGCGTCCCCTACCTCCTGTATGCTCCAGAAACAGTGCCGTGAGCTTCATAGGCCTGCCCTTTGGGGTTCCTTCATAAATCCTGTTCCTGCCTTTGCTTCTGAACCGACCCCATGCACAGCAGCTAGAATGACCTTTAAAAACCCAGATCGGCTCAAGTCACTCTCACACGCTAAGCCTGCCAGTGACCGCCCAAAGCCTTGCACTTAGAATGACATCCACGCTCTGACATACTTGACAGCCAGGCTGTGCCCCCACCTCTACTGCTCCCACTCTCTCCCGAGCCCACTTGGGTCCACTACGGGGACTCTGCTGCACCTTCTTCCTGGAATCCTTTTCCCTGTGTACATGGCAGGGCTCACTCCTTTACTCCCGTCCAGTCTCCACTCAAATATCGCTTCTCAGACAAGACCCCACCAAGACCCTGACATGCCTATCCTGCTTAGTCCCATGCACAACGTCAGTCACGCCCAGAAATGGTGTGTTTACAGTTGGTTGTTTTTAATAGGGGTGGGGGATTTATCTTGTTCCCTAGTGTTAGCATGCAGGCAGCCCAGGGCTGACATGAGTCTGTAATATGAAGCTTGTAAGCTTCTTGAAGGGCCAGAGTTGCTACCTCAACCAACTCTCACAAGGATCTTTGAACGCAAAGAGAATCATAGCTCCACTTTATAGGTGAAGACACTGAGACCCAGAGAGCTGGAGTAACTTGCCTGGAGCCACACAGCCAGAGGAACCCAGACGGAGATGTAGCTCCTGCCTGCATCTGATCCCCTTACCTTGGGGCTGTGCCTGTCCCTGTGAGGAGTGCCAGGCGGCTTTGTGAACCACATCTGCCCTCCAGCACATGAGGCAGGAATATGCCCGGGGTGCCCACTCGCAGCATGGGAACACTCTAGGTAGCCTTTATTTCAGGACCTCAGAAATCACAAGGAGAGCATTGGTTGTAGACAATACACCAGACATTCCCACGGAGCTTGTTACACGCAGATTGTCATGGTCACAGGGAGCCACGTCATTTACATGCTAATGGCTGGGCCAGTGCAGAAGACCCAGACTGGAGTGCGGGTTGGTATCCACCATAAATCACAAGCCTTTTTTAATGGGCATTTCATTTTCACAAATTCTGAAAGTAAAACACGACTTTCCTCTTAGTTGGAGCAGGTGTTCATTTGCAATGCAGAGGCCTGTTTGTCGATGATTTCCCATTATCCCTATAATTGCCCCCTCATACGGGGCTCGATAAAGTTATAAAACTGTCCTTGGGGAACACCGAGTCAATAACAGGAGCATCGATTAGGTGGTGAAATGGTCTCTGGCACTCTCGAATCAGGGTGGCCTCTGTGGCTGCCCATTAGAAAGACTCGCTGTGGAATGAGGAACGTCAGACCCTGCTGTGACCACCTCTGCCCTGCACCGGGGATCTCCGCGGGTCTGCAGGCTGGCAGGGTGGCGGCAACCAGAGACCATGCTCGTAATAGGAGGAGCAGGTGAGGCCACTGGACACCAGTGGTCTTGTCCAAGGGGCTGTAGGCTCTCTAACAAGCGCCTTCATGGTGCTTAGTGGTGATTTTAGGTTATGTGTGGCAAAGATGTCACTCCTGGGTTTGAGTCGGGGCTCCCCCACTCTGGTTGTGTGACCTTGGGCAAGTCACTCAACCTCGCTAAGCCTTTGGCTTCTTGTATATAAAGCAGAAGTCATCATAGCACCTTTATCTACCTTCCATGGGGGATGGGGAATTACAGGAACTAAACCTACTGAACAAGAGCTGGCTGGTGCTGTGGGCCCTCGGAAACTCCAAGAGTCTTTCAGGCCTAAGCTTTGTGCTGTCCTGACAGCAGGGGTCAGTAACCCACATTGGAACTTACTGTCCTGTGTGCGGCCAGCGTGTGAGGGACCAGGAAGCAAAGCAGAGTCAGAGGTGGCCCCTGCCCTCTGGGAGTTCCCAGCACACTGGTTGCCACTCGGAAGCAGGGCTGTAAAGCCTGCTCAGTGCCCCGTCAGACAAACCCAGCCTCTGAGGAGCCCGAAGAGGTTGTGGAGGGAGGCCTCTGGCTCCCTGGATGGAATAACTGGAGTGTTCTATGTGCCTACTATTTTACTATGATCACTATTATTATTATTGCCTCCACTTTACAGATATTAGAATCAAGTCCCTGAGAAGTTAGGACATGGGGCCAATAAAAATAGCAGTAGACTTTGAATTAGTATGACTAACGATCCTAGTTTGCTTGGGGTTTTTATTTAAAAAGCGGGAAAACCAGGACACATTGGTAACTCTACTCTTCTTGTGGTACTAGGAATTGAACCCTGGACCTTGGTATCATGCTACAGTCCCCGTACCTTTTTCATTTCTAGACAGGGCCTTGCTAATTCACAACACTACCAGGATGGGCTCAAACTGGCAATTCTTTTGCTTCGGCCTCCCAGAGTGATGGTCACCCTGCTTTGACCTGAGCCCGAACTATTCTCTTATCCCCACACCCTTCAGCTGAAGCACCAATGGACTCTGTGCTGGTGAGCCGCCCCCCAAACCCCATCCCGGAGCTGGAGCTCCCTACTCTCCAGCTGTAAGTTCGAGGCCAATCTTGGAGCTGCTGTTATTCGCTGTTGCTCTACCTCCTAATGCCTTTATCCACCCCTCAAGCACCATCCCCTGCATTAGCACACATCCCTCAATCCTCACAGCAGTGCTGGGTGCTGAAGGGGAATAGAGGAGCCATCGGCAGTGATTAAGGGAAAATACCGGAGCTAGCGCTTATCCAAGGTCACGGAGCTTAGATGGGGCAGAATAGGCGCAACGAGGCCGGCAGTCCTGTCCATTCCTCCTTGTCCTTGACCTTTAGTGAAGATGCCTGTGAGCGCTGTGAGAATCACAAGCTCCCACTTGGGTTGGGCGTGACGCTGTCTGGGTTCTCCTGAGTTGGTGGCCCAGCACTTGACTGGTGTGCTAGGGAGCCAGTAAGATTGATGCCAGAGCTGGCTGGGCAGAGCACTTGGAAATGTGGGCCTAACTGACAGCTAAGGAAATAGATGGAAATGGTCAGCTCCTCTGTAGTCGTTGGTGGTCAGGCTTCCCCAGAGGCCTTCTCTTCCAGCTTGATTCACAGTTACGATCCAACTTCAGCCCTACTCCACCCTGGACATTATGAGAATCATCGCTGAGAGCTGTGCTCAATGCCCAACTATTTCCAGGGGACCCTTGAATCCGTGGATCTCAGAATCATCCTAGAATAAGTAGTCCCTCTGCACCAACCCAGAGGGCCAGTCTCTGTTAGGAAGGCACTCGACGGTAAGGCAGAAGGAGGGAAAAGCCGTGGTCCAGTTCTTCAGTGTTCTCTCCTTCTATGAAGCACGGTTATCTCTCACCTCAGAATCGTAGCCTTTCTAGTAGGACGGGACCTCTGACCTTGCTGTCATGTGATAGCTAAAGATGACAAAGTCTTTTCTTGTTCCTTCCAGTTGTTTTGGTCAGCCCCCAAAACCAAAAGCTGGGAGATAAAGAAGATGAGGCTGCATGATATCGCCTGTTTCTATACTCCCCCAGGTGAAAATAGTGCTTCAGACATTGCTAAAATCCTTCGGGAGGATTCCACACTGCGGTCCTAGAAGAGCAGACCATTTGCAGACCCAAGTGTGCATGAGCAGCTGTTGGAGAGATCACTAAACATGGGTGGCTATATCGCAACCCCAGCGTTTCTAATTTAGTGGGTCTAGTGGAGCCTGAGTTCCCAGGCGACAGAGATGGGGCCGCCGGCTGGGATGACACTGGGAATCGCTAATCTATTCTAAACCACCATAATTTCGGCACCCCTGTGGAACATCATTACTCCTCACCTGGAAGGACTGTCCAGCCTTGACCTGGAGGGAGGGTGAATGGAGTTCCATGAGATGTCAAAGGGCAAAGGCGTCTTCCCGTGCCTGCTGCTTGGCAGAGCCCAGACCTATGAAGGCCCCTCTTTCTGCACCCTGAGGGTTTCCTCTCACACTTTAGTGCTAAAGTGGGACAGATGACTTATTTGCCTAATGCTCAATTTCAGTGAGGGGACAGTCACTGAAAGTCCCCAAACTCTGGGCTTGCTATCATGCAGAGGAGACCGAGATCCTCACCAAAACAGCAGGAAAAATTCCCAAGTAGCTGCTACACACTAGATGCTTGGCAGCACTTCAAGGCCTCCTTATAAGAGTCACCTCTGGGAGATGCTAGCAGAAACAGCTACAAGCAAATTCCACCTTTTCAGCATGGCCGCTGCAGGGTTAAACCATGCTGCCAACCCAAGCTCCCTCCTCTCTTCCTCTGGGTTTCCTTTCTCTTGCTCGACCCACCCCCATCCACTCCTACTTTCTCTCCTAGTCCAAGTTTAATAAGCCAATATCAAAACCATCTAGGCCTGGAGCTTTCAAAGATTTAAGACTTTTAAATGTGAAGCACCTCATTATATCTGACTATTTTCAATAAAAAAAGACCTGATAAGCCATTGATATGACACCAGTTATCAGCGGGATTTGTTTGACGTTGATTTGAAATGTGCACTGCTTGCTTTTTGGGGTAATGGAATCAAACACTTAGGAACTGCACGGTGCAAGTAGATCACTTTTCAAGTAAGAACATTAAAATGGAGCGAGATCTTGTTTGGGGGCTTATAAAAATAAAGCACTATTGTACAGTATGGAATATAGCAATGGCTGCATGGCCAATTGACTTCCTTCCTATTAATCAACTACAGTGTTTACCTTCTTATTCCAACCATTTCCAAACCATTAAAACTAAGAGGATTAGCATCACATTTCTGCCAAGGTGTACTTTTATTTCAGCAAATACTACTTTCGCTCCGGGAGGAGATTAAAGGTCTAAAAGAAATGATTTCTTTATCTGGCATACTGTGTCACACAGGTTAAAAAAAAATCTAGTTAAAAGAATATAGTGTCCTTGTCCAGTGAAAGCAGATTGCAAAAAGAGTTAAATTTCTGGACAAACAACATAAATTGTGCAGAATAATCCAGTGTCAAAACTGAGTACTTCTTGCTCAGTGAACAGTGTTTATAAAAGTGCCATAGAAACCAGCAGAGAGGTAGTTACTTTCACTTTGATTAAGCTTGTTTAAACATATGAGTCTGATAGAGTTTTTAAAAAAATGTATGTAAACACTAGAGTCTAAAATGGGATGAGTTATGCTTATGTGGATTCGCTTATTTATGCAACCCTAGAGGTTTTTCAAAGCCTATTGTTCTCTACCATCTCATTTTGAAAGTATGTGCGAATTTTTATAAAGCCAACATGCAAAATTTTGTCGTACTCTCTCAAAAGCACCTTTCAAAGTTAGACACTCTCTCCCCTGTATGGGTGCTGTTGTACCTCTCCTAGCCACCTTGGAGGTCTACACGAGCGGCTTGCAGGGCATGCTCCCTGCGTCAGCAGCATGAACATCATCTTGAATTTATAAGAAATGCAAAATCCCAAGCCCCACCCTAGAGCTGCTGGATCGGAAACTCTGAGGACAAGGACCAGCAGTCCTCGTTGATTCTGGAGTTTGTGAACCATCAGACTAGGGTGAATTCCTTCTGTTATACACTGAATTGTGGGCCCTCAGAATTCTCATGTTAAAACCCTGAGCCCCGGTGTTACTACAGGTAGAGGCAGAGTGTTTAAAGAACTAACAGAGGTTTTAAGGGCATATGGGCTGGTTCCAGTTAACCCAACAGGACTTCTGTCCTTATAAAAACAGGAAGAGACACTAGAGATGTCCACACAGAGAAAAAAATTGTGCATGGACATAGCAAGAAAGTGGCTGTTACAAGTCAAAGAGAGTAATCTCAGGAGAAATCAACCTTCCAACACCTTGATTCTGGATTTTCAGCATCCAGAACTGTAAGGACACAAATGTCTATTGTTTAAGCCCTCTAGTCTGTTGTATTTTGTGGTGGCAGCCCTAGGAAACTATAACATTCTCCTCTGACAAACAAGGAGGCCTAGAGAGAGATATTAACTTGCCCAGAGTCGTACAACACATTAGTAACAGAGCATGGGCTAAAATCAATACACAGTGAATAAGAAATAAAATGTGAGCAAGTCTTACTTCAACAAGAAAATGAAAATAATGATGTGGAAAAAATAAACTTCTGTTTAAAAAGAGGAATAGTAGGGGAATACTTGCACAATAAAGGGACAAACTACCCTAAGGACTTCTTTAAATATTCTCAGCCTCCAAATGTAATGATTGAATTTGTAAATAAATTGATCTGCATAGAACTGCTCGTGACCAGATTGACACAAATTGAAGTCCCTATGCAGGCACACACGTGGTCAGTGTGAAGCTAAGGATTTTCTTACTTTTTTTTTTCTTTTTTCTTTTGGTGCTGGGGATTGAACTCAGGGCCTTGCACTTTGCTAGGCAAGCGCTCTAACCACTGAGCTAAATCTCCAGCTAGCATTCTCTTTTGAAACACCAAAGGCCACTGCCAAAATCTTTCAAAGAAGGTCATTCAATACCCCAAGGCAGTGCCTTGAACAAAAGTACATTTTCTATGGCATCCTCATCAACGCCAGAGAGTCTCATTTTATCTTTAATCTTCACTAGTGTGATTAGTCAATAAATGACATCTCAATGTTGTTAATATTTTACATCCATTCTTATATACTTAATTGTAAAAGCAATGTATGCCTACTACCAAAATTCTAAGAATTACAAAAAAGTGTAAAGAAGATAAAAGTCCATAATCCTACTAACCACATAAATCCACCATTTACACTTACGTAGTTTCTTCTAATACATTTTTCTGTGTACGTTTTACACATACTCAGGGCCATACTATTAAATAAGATGTAATATGGTTGTTTTCATTTAATATAAAGACAGGATTTTCTTACACTAAGAAATCTTTGTAAGATCAGCTATTTCTGAAAAGACTAGTGACTTTAAAGACATAATAAAACTCAGATAAAACATACTTAAAAAAGATTAACAAGGCACCAAAGAACTGTAGAACAATGTTAAGGGGACAAATATATGTGTAATTGGAGTCTCTGAAGGAACAAATGGAGGTGAACAAAAGAATGTGAAGTAAAATGCCCAAATGTTTTCAAATTTTGATAAAAACTGAACCTATACATACAAGATCTATGAGCCACCAGCACAAGAAACATAAGCATGTCCTACTCCCATTGCTTAAATTTAGCAATAAAGAGGACATATCTTTAAAAATCTTAAAAGCAGTCAGAAAAAGAAGAAACAATCCATTCAAGAGAATGAGGACAGCAATGACAGAATGACAGCAGATATTTCATATGAAACAATGCAAGCAAAAAGATAATGAAGCAAGAGCTTTAAATTACTGAAAGAAAAAGCTGATAATATAGAGTAATTACCCAACAAATACATTTTTCAAAATTTCAGGCAAAGTGGACTTTTGAAGTTGACTTCAAAAGTTAAAAGAAAGAATTGCCATTAGACTTGAACTGCAAGAGATACTCAAGGAAATGTTTTCACCTGAAGGATGATGATGCCAGCCAGAAGTATGGGGTTGTACAAAGTAGCCAAGAGGACCAGAGTAAGGGTGCTCTAGAAAGTACTGGTACTTTTTTCTTATTATTTAACTATCTTTAAAAGACAGTAAGTTGTGTAACAAAAATGATAGCAATGTCCTCTGAAGTTTATGAAATATTTAAAAGTAAAATATATGGCATAACAATGTAAAGGCCATAAAGAGACAATGAAAATACGATAGCAAAGTTCTTGTAAGATACGAGAACTTTGTATACACAGTATATACAGTCACTTCAAAGCAGAATGTGATACATCAAAAATATATCCTATTAATCCTAAATCACCCACTAAAACAACACAACTCAAAGTTATAGTTAGTGAGCCTTCAAAGAACATACGATAAAATCTTCATAAAACAGTTGATCCAAAACAAGGCAGGAAAAGTGGAAACAATGAACAAGTGGGAAAAAATAAACAGCAAAATAGGAGATTTAAATCAAACGATGTAAATAATCACTTTAAATTGCAACGATCTGAATATATCAAAAAGAAAGGTAAACACTGTCTGTTTAGCTTATAAATTAAGACCCACTATATGCTGCTTACCAAAAACAGATTTTAAAGATAAAAACACAAATAAGTTAAAAGGAAAAGGGTAGAGAATTGTTAACACTATTTTTTTAATGCTAGAGTCATTATATGAACATCAGACAAAGATTTTAGAGCAAATACTATTGCCAAGGAAAAAGATTTTTATAAAGATGAAGGAATAAATTAATCAAAAGGACATAATAATCCCAATTGGTTTTCACTTCATAAATGAGTTTCAAAATACATGAACCAAAACCTGATAGGATTACAAAATATAGGCAAATCCACAATTATGTTGGAAACTTCAACACATTTCTTAATACCTCAATAGTTACTAGAACAAGTAGACAGAAAATCATTAAGGATATAGAACACTGAAATAGGACTATCAACTAACTTGATCTAATTTAATTAATGAAATATTTTACGCACCAACAGCAGAATGTACTTTTCTTCAGTGTACATAAAAATTTATTCTGAGCTATAAAAAAGTCAGTAAATGTTAAAAGATTCATATTGTACAAAGTATGTTATTTGACCACAATAATATTATATTAGAAATCAATGACAGAAAGATAGCCAGAAAATCTTCCAATACTGCAAAACTAAAGAACACAATTTTAAGTAGTCTATAGGTCACAGAAAATATAAAAAGGAAACTAAAAACATATTTTGGAATAAATAAAAATAGAATACACCAGAATTTGTAGGATACAGCTAAAGCAGTACTTAGAGGAAAGTTTACAACATTAAAATGCTTGTTTTAGATAATAATAAAGGTCTCAAATCAATGCCCTCAACTTGCACCTTAAGAAACTAGAGAACAAAGAACAAAATAGGTTTGTAGCAAGCAGAAGGGAACAAATAATTAAGATCTATGCAGATGAAAAACAAAATACGAAGTCCAAAGTCAATGAAACCAAAAGCTTGTTCTTCGAGGAAAATCAATAGAATGATAAACTTCTATCCAAATGAATCAAGAAAAAAGGCAAAAGACATAAATTAGCAATATTAGAGATGAAAGACATAATATCAAAATGCATGCTACAGATATTAAATGATAATTAGGGAACAGTGTGACAAACTAAGACCAATAAATTCAACAGTTTATATGAAGTGGAAAAATACTTATGACAGAAATTACCATGCCCCACTCAAGGAAAAACATAACTTTCATACATATGAAAAAAATGAAATTTTAGTTAAAAAACTTTCCCATTAAAAAAACCCCTAGAATAACTGGTAAATTCTGCCAAACATTTAAGACAGAAATATTAATACCAATTCTGCATTTTCTAGAAATTTGAAAAGGGAGTCATACTTTCAAAATCAGTTTTAAGGCATCATATTTATGATAAATACATTGTGACCAAGAAGGGTTTATCCTAGGAACACAAGTTTGTCTTAACATTAAAAAATCAGTTAGTGGAATACAATTTATTCACAGACTAAAAAAAAGGGGATAACATGGTCATCCTACTACATATAGCAAACACATTAGACAAAATCCAACATTTGTTCCTGGTAAAAGCACTTTCCAAACTAGGAATAGAAGGAAATTTCATCGACATTTTAAGGGTTACCTGCACAAAAACTTACAGCTAATGTCATAAGTAATGACGAAAGATTGACTACTTTTCCTATGACTGGGAACAACTTCTGGGAACACCCCCTAACACTTCTCTTTAATATTTAATTGGATGTTCTAACCAAGCTAATGAGGCAGAAAAAAACGAATGAAAAGGATCCAGAATGAAAACACAGAAGTAAAACCATTTTTTATCATAAATAATACAATTTTCTTCAAAAAAAAAAAGTCAGATGGAGTCTATAAAAATAATGCCAGAACCAATAGCAAGATTACAGGTCACAAGATCAAATTATAAAAGTCAATTATATTTCTAATACATCTGTGATGAAGAACTGGAAGGTGTAAGGTTCTGGCAGAGGATAGCTGCCCATGTCATGATGGCCAGGAAGCAGAGTGAGAAGCAAGGAGCCAGGAAATGAGATACACCCTTCCAGGTCAAGATCCCACCTCCTAATAGCAAGTCAACTATTATCACCCTCATGATTCAATCGCCTTCCAAAAACCCCACCTATGAGTGCATGAGGCCTTTGGGGGGCATTCTGTATACAATAACATTCCACCCCTAGCCCCCAAAAGACTTACGTGACTCTCTTCATGCAAAATGCATTTAGTCCATCTCTAAGAATCACCAGTGTCTTAACAGTCCCAGAACTGCTGAAAATTCCAAGTTCAAAGTTTCCTCTGAGACTCGAGGCAAACTCTTAGTTGTGAGCCACTGTAAAAATAAAAAAGAAAGTTAAATACCGTCAGTGTACAATGGTAGAGGGTAAATGTTCCCATTTCAAAATGTAGAAATAGAGGGGTAGAAAGGAATGGGACCAAAGCAATATTGGAATCCAGCAGGGAATATTATATCCTGTGGCTCTATGTCCAGCACCTGGGGCAAAAATGTGAGCTCAAAGGATTTGGGCAGCCCTGCCCTTATGGCATTTCTGGTTAGACCTTTCATAGCTTCCGTCTTGTGTTGGCTTTGTTCACTGCCTGTGGCATTCCTCAAACATCCTATGTCCCTTGCTTCTCCAACTCTCCAGGCTCTTCACTGTACTTTTGGTTTCACTCTCACAGCTTCATGCCCTGCTCTCTCAAGAGCACACTGGATTCCCAGGCCTTCTTCTAAAATTTGGGTGGAACTCTCCCAACCCATAGCTATTGCATTCTGCATATTGATGAAACCAGCACTATATAGATAATGCTAAGTTCGGCTGCCAATTCAAGCAGTAGTTGGGCCTCCCTGAATCATGACTGCAGTGGCTCTGAGTGCTTGGATAGCTGAGCTCTGGGAAGCTCTTTCTTAGCTGGCCCTACATAAGCTGGATTCCCTGGAGCTGTCTTCTCAAAGCAATGTCTTCATTTTTGGAACTTGAGCATGGGAAGTGTGGGGTCTTGCTCATTCCTGGGATGCCCTCATGGTATTCTTATTGTCTTGATACAAAGTACTTAGCTTCTTTTGGTACTAATCTTTTGAGCAACAAAGTTTCCTCAGCCAAAACTTTAAAGCCACAACTTTACAGAGGCTTTCTTTATGGTGAAACTCAAAACTTTTAAAGTTACACAGCTGTGTCATTTGCTCTTGATTGTCTGTGTAGAGCTGGTTAAAAGTCCCTAGCAGTGCTAATACCACAGCTTGAACATTGGGCTGCCTTGGAATTTCATCTTCCAGATTAATTAATCCACTGCCCTTAATCTTGATCTCCCACAAGATCTCAGGACATGTGCAAAATGAAAACAAACTTTTCTCCACAACATAACACACATGGTGTCTAGTCCAACTGCTAATGGAGTCCTTATACCCAACTGAAACCTCCTGAACCTGACCTTGACCATCTTCATTTCAATCAGCAATCTGGTCCTCTGAGCTCAGACCAGAATCTCCCATCAAGCTCTGCTCAGAGCATTCTAGGGCTTCTCTAGCTGGCATCTCCAAACTTTTCCAAAGTCCTCCCACAAAATACTTCCAAAAGCTTCAAATAACATGGGCAGGTACTGTCATAGCAACAGTCTCACTTGTGTTACAAAAATCTCTTAGTCACTCTCTTGTCACTGAGACACAAGACCCAACACCCACAATAAGAAAGGGCAGTTTATTTTGACTTACACCTTTTAGAGGTTTTGATCCATACTGAGCTCGCTCAAGGCAGAAAGACATGGTAGAAGGGTCTGGCACAGGAAACTTGTTCAAAACATGGCAGCGAGGGTGAGAAGCAAGGAGCCAGGAAAGGGAAATACACCCCTCCAGGTCATGCTTCAAGTGACCTGACTCTTCCCACCATATCTCATTTCTTAACAGCAAGTCAGTTATATCACTCCTGTGATTCAGACACATTCTAAAAGCCCTGCCTAGGAGTGCATGAGGACTTTGGGAGAGATTCTCAATCTACACGATAAAAATATAACAGTCAAAAATCCAGTAATTAGAACAAACCCAATTTAAAAGATGTGCAATGGTTTAAAAACTCAACTCACTGAAGAATACACACATAGATAGATAGATAGATAGATAGATAGATAGATAGATTGCAAGTAAACATATGAAAAAGATGCCCCATTGGTTATTAGGGTAATGTAAATTAAAAATACATTGAGATACTGTCTGCATTTGACAGTCTGAAACTGACCATATCAATTACTGGCAAAGATGCAAAGCTAACATACACTCATGATGGTGATGCAGAACAGTATAACCACTTGGAGAAAGAGATTGGCAGGTTTTTTTAAGGCTAAAAATAGGAGCCAGACATCATGGCACACACCTGTATTCTCGGTACTCTAGGAGGCAGGGTGAGAGAGATCACAAGTTTGAGTCCAGCCTCGGCAATTCAGCGACTTAACAAGACTCTGTCTCAAAACATTTTAAAAAGGGCTGGAGATGTAGTTCAGTGAAAAGGCTCTGCATTCAATCCCTAGTAACACACACACACACACACACACACACACACTAAACATATGGCTGAGGATGTAGCTCAGGGGTACAGCACTTGCCTAGCATTTACAAGGTCCTGGGTTCAATCCCCAAGACTGAAACAAAAAAAGGAAAGGAAAAAAGTTAAATGTATACCCTAACGTGACCCATACATTCCACTCCTAGGAATCTACCCAAGAGAAATGTATTAATTTGTTCTTACATGGACTTGTACTTGAATACTGATAGTGTCTTCATTTGTAATAGCTCAAAACTGAAACAATTCAAATGTTCCTTGACGTAGGAAAGCATCAACAAATGGTGGTATGCTTATATAATGGCATACTCGTTAGCAATTAAAGGATTGAGCTGTTGATATGTACAACAATGTGGAAAATTTCACTAGGCAAATAAGCCAGAAGTCAGACAAATAAGAGTACATGCTGTATGATTCCAAATAAAATTACAGAATATGAACATTATAGCAACCGAGTACAGATCAGTGTTGTCAGGAGATAAAGGGAGCTGGGAAGAAACAGAAGGAAGACATTAAGAAAGAGCTGAGGAGCGTTTTAGGGGCAACTAACATACTCAATATCTTGACTGTGGTGATAGCTTCACAAATGTACATATATGCTACCACTTTTCAATTGTACCTTTGAAACATGGGGATTATTGTATGTCAACTATACCTCAATAAAGTGTTGTAAGGAAAACTCTGCAAAAGATTTATAACAAAGAACAAGCTAGTAATTTTTGGTCTTGATAAGCAATTTTAAAAGTTTTGTTTACAGTTATATTCCACCTTGTTGCACAAGAATTTTAAGATAGTCTCCAAGAACTTTATATTTCCGTAGCTTCTTTTTGTTTTCTCTGATACATAACACTGTAGTACACATCTCTGATCATAAAGCTTTTCTTTTGCATTCTATATTACTTTCTTGGGATACATTCCCAGAAGTGCAACTCCTGATTTAATGGATATAAATGTTTTCGATATTGCTAAACTGCTTTCTGGGAAAAAAGAAAGGCCAGGGAAGTTTATTCTAGTATGTTCTCTATTTTCTACACTCTCGCTAAGCACAGAATTCTCATTTTAAAATGGTAATTTGATGTTAAAATTTATTTCTTTGATGCTTTAGTTTTTATTTCTCTAACTGTTTTAGTAAGTTTAAATATCTTTTTCAAAATGAATGCTATTTATTTGCATTTTGGAGAGAGTAGTTTTCTTCCTAAGGGAATGTTAAGTTCATGGTGATTTCTTATCATTTTGAATAGATTCATAATATATATATATTAATTCTAAGTTTTATTTTTTTGTAGTTAAATCTCTCAATCTTTTATTTTTCATCATTAAATTGAAACTTGGAAGTACATTTCCATTAACAAAGTCTGATTAATACTTATTGCAATTCTAATTTCTTTTTATGATTTTTCAAATTTAACTCTAACCCCTCTGGAATTCATGTAGTTAAACAATATAAAGGTTTCACATTAGTATTTTCCTCCTCAAATACTAACCACCTGCCCAATCACCATTTCTACAGAATTCCTCTAGGATGAGAGGGAATCGTGGGTCCTGTTCTGGCTGAGGGTTGGGAAAGCAGATGGAAAAGAAGCTGAGCTGCAGAAAGGTATGTGAGATAGAACGGGGCGGGGGGCACATGTTAGAACTATGTGCTTGAGAATATTTATTTGGTCTTTTCTTTGAATTTGTGCTGCAAAAGACAACAATGGTGTTCTTTAGAAAGAAAACCAGAGCAATTCAGCTTAAAGAAGATATCGCCATTTGGGGAGGTAATTGATTTAACAGGGTATCAAGGTCACTGGCACAAGAATAATAGATTGTTTCCAAGAGTTCACTCCTTGGTCAAGGTCCTCATTTCCTCTAGGCAACTTCAATATACAGAACAGCAAACCCTAGAAGTTCAAAAGAGCAGTTAATTTCCCTCATATAAAGTAGATCCAGAGGTGGGAGTCCAGGGCCCTGTCCAGGGCAGCTTGGTAAACTCCACAAAGATCCAGGCCCCTTCTGGATGTCCATTCTCATAGTGCGGTCCAGTCCTTCTGGCCGAAGATGGCTGCTGGAACTCCAAGTTTCAGACAGCAAGATGGAGGCAGGACAAAAAACTAAACAGGACATAAACTCCTCCCTTTGAAAGAGACTTCCTGGAAGTTTTGTGTCTTATTGGTCAGATTTAGTTCACATGGCCATATGTGCAAGGGATGCTAAGAGATTCTGACTGATGGAAATGGGCACAGAGAGGAACCCAGCAATTGCTATCACCTCTCAACCATGATCAAACTGCTCCCTCCCTCCAGGTTTCTTATTTCCCAGTTATGAAATGAGCAAGCAGTACTAGCTGATCTTCACAAACCTTGCTGGTCAAGGATTCTTACATCTAGTAGTAGTTCTCTGAGGGAAGGTAGTACCTTCTATGAGATTTCTATTTTCTTCCTCACAGTCCCCAGTGAAACTAGATATCTCAGTAATTTCTCAGAACCAAAGCATTATCAGGGGTAAAATAAAACAATTATACCTATGCTATTGTCTAAATACTTGTATCCTCACTTCTCACATACACACTGCTCAAATTTGTATGTTGAAATCTAATCCCCAATGTGATGGAATTGGGAGGTAGGGCCTTTGAGAAGTGTCTTAGTTTATTTTCTGTTACTATAACAGAAAACTGGAGGCTGGATGATTTACAAAGCAAAGAAATTTATTGTAGCTCCTGGTTCTGGATGCTGGAAAGTAAAAGATCAGCTGGTTGTGTCTGATAAGGGCCAACATTCTACTTCAACACATGGCATAAATATGTGGAAGGATGGGTAGGCATTTGTGAGAGCTAAAACAGGAGGGGCAACCTCCTTTTAGGGTAATCAATCCAGACCCAAGGGAGGGAGAACTCACTCACACAATAAAGGCATCAATCCAGTCGCAAGGTCTCTGTCCCCATAAGCAGAACCCTTCCCATTAAGCCTCACCTCCCAAACCTGCTTCCTCAGGAACCCAAGTTTAACATGAGTTTTGGCTGGAATAAGCCATGATCAAACCATAAGAGGAAGTGACAAGGTTGTGAGTGTGGTGCCTTCATGAATGGAATTATTGCCCTTATAAAAAAGCCCCAAAGAGCTGCTTTGACCCTTCTACCATGAGAGCACACAGCGAAAAATTACTATCAGTGAAGCAGGAAGTGGGCCCTCATTAGATTCGGAATCTTCAAGCACCTGACCTTGGACCTCCCAGTCTCTAGAACTATGAGAAATAAATATCTGTTACTTATAAGCATGTAGTTTATGGTCTTTTGTTATAGCAGCCCAAACAGACCAAGACGACCTGCCTGTCTAGCTGTTTGGAGGACTAAGTGAAATACCATGTGTGACTCATCCAACACACAAGAAGGGGGAAAGGTAACTACTTTTATGCAGTGCAGGAAAGAAAGACAACTCTTTCCTGTTCTGCAGGGCAGGTTGATTTTCTTATTAATGTGTTTTAAAGTAGTTTAACCACTGTTTCAGCTGGCCAAGCTGAATTTATTAAAGGAAGAAGAATATTTCTATACCTGTTGAAGACTTTCTTCTGAGGTTCTGAAAGATGGTTGAATTCTTCCCAAGCTCAGATCCTGGAAGAGGAGCAAAACTTAAGTTTCAAACAAGCAAAAGGCCCCTATTCGCCCATCAAGGTGTGCCACGCCAATAGTCTACAAACTCGTGCTGCAAATGCCCTGTGTACTTTCAAACTGACATTGTGGCAGGTTATCCCTTCAAAATGAAAACAGAAAGACAAAAGGCAAAGCCGCACCTTGCCCACCGGAATCATGGGTACCTCAGCTCTCCTCTTTGTAGTCTACCTGGTAGATGGTAGACTTGAGGGGCCACCCGCATGTCCTCATTATCCACAGTGCCATGATAGGCAGCTCTAAGACTGTGGCTCCAGATACCTTTTCCGGGGCTCTCCTGCATGTCCCATGCTCTGTATTCAATAGCCCCCTTCCCCTTCCTTGTCTGTCTCAGAATCACTTTGTGTTCTGTTGCTAAAACAAAATACCTGAGACTAGATAATTTATAAAGAAGAGAGCCATATTTTGGCTCATGGTTCTGTGGGCTAGAAAGTTCAAGTTCAGGTGGTCGCATCTGGTGAAGGCCTCATGCTTCTCCAACTCAGCAGAAAGCTACCTTCATAGTAACTAATCCAGAACCAAGAGAGTAACCCGAGTCTCAGGAGCCAGGACCTGGTCCACCCCTCTCTGACTGGAACCAACACTTACTCAGCCCTGTGACCAGAAATGCTCAATCTCCTTGACACACCCCTACACCTTATTTGCAAGTTCTGTCTGCTCCTCTTCCTAATCATCTCCCCAGTCTGCTGTCTCTGTCTCAGTGTGTCTCCCCCCTCAAAGACCCACGAAGGTGATCACATCATTTTGTTTTTTGCTCACAGTAGTATCCCTGGCCTCTCTAAGCACATTGGATGGCATATAATAGTTGCTCAATACATACTTGCTGAATTAAGTTGAGATCACATATCTAGGGACCTCGAGGTAAGATAACATTTTATTTAAATATAAGGTCCCTCTCGTAAACTATGATTCTGTAAATTGGGAGTTGGTATCTGCATTCGTGGCACTTTGGCCAGGAATTGGGGTTTAGCGCTTAGTGACTGAATACTGTATGTGCAAGTGCTCCCTCCATGTGACTGAAAGTCATTTAACACTGGTATTCAGGGGAACCTGAAGTGAAAATGCTGATCACCAGGGCAGTGTGACTTAAGGGAAGCACCGGCGTTCCCTAGATCGGTTAGGATCTCTGCCTTAGCTACAGCTGTGTGAGTGTGTGGCAGGTGCTTTGCCTGTCTGAATTCCACTAGAATCCAGGAGTCAGACCCAGACTCTTAAAGGCACCAAGTTTGTAAGGAGCCAGAGAAACCTTTCCCGTGTCCCTGTGTCCCGATGTCTGAATCGGGTTTTGCCGAGCCCTGATTTTCCAGTGCATGATACTGCCAATATTGAAGCAAAACTCATCTGGATCCCTTCCCGAGCCGCAACTGCATAGAACGTGGTCCCAGAGGCGGGAGGGGGCAGCCCACTGCTGCATTTCTGGCAGTACCTGGGTCCCCCACTGCCCCCCTCTCCGGCTACTTGCCTGCACTAATCCTGATTCAAGGCAGGCAGCTAGGTAGCAGCTTCCCATTAGTCCCAGGTGGTAGCTGGCAAACCACACTCTCCCTCTACAATTGCAGAGGCCTGATCGCATAGGTTACCAATTTCCTCTCTGTCCCCAAACCCAAAGACAGACACTGAGAGGAAAGGACAAAGTGACACACAGCAGATGGAGAGGCCCAGACCCACAAGGACATCAAGGGATCTTATAACCAAGGTGACCTCCGCCTCTGGCTGGAAGAGGCTCAGACAATCAAGGCATTGTTACTCATTCACTGCCAGTCACCGTTACCCTCTGGGCCAGGCGCTTTACAGACACCATCTCATTTAATCTTCACTACAATCCCAAGGTAAAAGTAGTGCTTACATCCAGAGAATAGATGGGAAGACAATCTAAGAATAGTCATGCAACTTGTCCCCGGTCACACGGCTAAGGATTTGCTAAATCCAGACTCATGCCCAGTGGGGCTTGTTCTAGTCTTTGAGTTAAAAGGTTTCTGATGGCTGCTGTGTTAATCGTGTATGCATTCATCCACCTCATTATTGAGAGCTTACTATGTATCATGCTCTGTACCAGGGAGGTGCTGGAGAAACGAGAATGAAGAAAGCCCAGTCCTACAGTCCAGCGGGAAAAACAATGACAAATAACTCTACAAATAAGTACATAATCACAAACTGATAGTGAGAGGCGGCAGGGGAGATAAAGGATGCTGGACTCGTGGGCTGGTAAATATCTCCAGGAAAGGACCACTGGGCATAGTTTGCTCAATGAATGCAGACAATTTGGGGTCCATGGGGAGCAGCAGCCAGAGGTTCTGTGAGGCAGGATCGGGGGGTGGGGGGGAGCAGCAGGCAGAGCCGCAGAGCCTGACAAGCCTCTGATTCTGCCCAAATGATAACCTGCTGAGGGAAATGATCTCCCAGGCCCCCAGACCTTTCGTCTAATTGCAAACCACGCAACCTTAGCCGCAGTGAGATCTGCAGATAGTTGGCACTGTCATCGCCTCCCCGCCCCTGCTGGCAGCCGCCCTGCTCTGTACACTGGAGCGAAGGCACAGGGCGCCTTCCGCAGGAACCTGCCTGCCTGCGCAGCACTCGGGTACCTGGAGCCTTGTGAATAGGAGAGCTGGGAACCATGCAGGGCACGCGGGTCCTAGATGGGCAGCTTGTCTGGTCCTGGGCCCAGCACTCAGGCTCCCGGAGGACTGCAGCGGCATAGGATGGGTAGAATTGCCTGTGAGTACAAAGCCACCAGGATGCTGTCCCTGCGAGACCCTGCTGACGTCCTGACTGTGGAGTCCTGAGTGCTTCTGCATGGCCTGACTCTGAAGACCGCAGAAAGAGGAGCTCCAGAGTTCAGCTGCTGTTTTAGTTCCCTTTCTAGAGTCAATGATTTGCGAGAGAGCAGATTTAATACAGGACATTTACAAGTCACAACATTCACCCATAAGCCAAACGCAGGAAGAGTGCCGAATGTCTATCTACGCACTGGAGACCCAAAGGTCCAGTCAAGGGCTGGGAGCCCATGGCAATGTCCTCTGTATGTCTATGTCTGAAGACGATGGCTGAAGAAATCTCTACTGGAACCAGAATACGATGTTCACAGCAGAGATGAAGATCAGACCTCCCCAGAAGTGAACAGCAGCCATCTTCGATGACAGCAAGACCCTGAGCTCCTTCTTCATTGAGAACAGCCAAGCGCCCTTCAGGAGAACCAACCATAGCAGAGCTTCTCCTGGGAAACAGCTGGCCCCTATCTTCTGCTCCCGTTCTCCCCTGCGTTGTGTCAACAACAATCCTCAGGTGGATACTCTAGGCCCAGAACCACACCAACTCAGTCCAGCTGGGCGTTTCTGCTCAAGTTGAGCGTATCAGTCCACCACAGCTGCCAGTGTCACTAATTAATGATTACTGGGACACCGGCCTGGGGAAAGAGGGTGAGCAATGTCCACCTCCACATTCAGAATCACAGTTGAGGGTCTGTGTCAGAGCTTTGAGGGAGGTTCTAGTGGAGAAATTTCTTTATTTTGGAGATATTATTACCTCCCAATAGAATTTCAGCAAAGGCCAACCAACACTTGTTCTGTGAGGGAAATGTTTTCTTCATAGATGAACACCAACATTTGTTCCCTCCTGAAAAGAACTGCCCTTAATAGACATTTCTACCTCTATACAAGTTGCTGAATATTCATTCTTTGACTCAGGGAAAGAGAAACTGTGCTAAATATCTTAGTTTGAGTGTTAACCCCATAAAATCCATAAAATCAGGGCTAACAATGTATTTATTTTCATTTTTAAAATTGTCCTCATTGGTTCTTTGGCCTTGAGTGGGGCCGAAGCTGTAGGGTGTCTCCAGGAAGATCAGAGTTTTTGTTTAATTATTAATAGCAGTTACTGGACTTCTGTTTACACTCCATGCAAATAAAGGCCCTTGAAAGTGGTTTCCCTGGGCAGACTAGTGTGAAACCTGAAGTTTCCTGAACCCCCGTCAACTAATAGGAGGGGAAGAGCTCAAATTTTTCAATGTCATTGGAAGAGAGAAGGATGGAGAAGGAGGCCATGTACTCAAAAGGAGCTAGGGAATTGCTCAGAAGCCCTGGATAATGGAGAAGCAGAACTCAGGGCTGCCCAGGGCTGGCTTGGAACACTGCCTTAAATCTGCTGGTCACTGGATGAGGCCAAAGACCCGCCTCACCCCTGACCCTTCCAATGGGGCTTTGTGATTGAGCTAATGTGATTTCCAGGGCTTTTAGGGATTCTCTACTTCTTTTGGAGAAATAGCTCTTAGCCATTTGGTGTTCGTCTGTGTTTGATTCTCTCAAGGAAATAAAAAGGTCACAATAAGAATAAAGGTAGGCAGGAAGAAGGGGCCTAGCTGCCTTTAGGAGCACTGTAAACCAGCAAGCACTCAAGGTAATGCAGCATGAAGCAGAACCAGCCCAGAGCTCAGTCTTCAGAGACAGAGCAAAGTGTCCTGTCTGCAATGGTTAAGACTCCTCTGAAATTCAGGCTGGGCCAGGCCTCAAAGGAAGTGACAGAATGCCCTGGGTGTTGGTCACCTTTTCATTACTGTGACTTGAGAAAAACAATTTAAGGGAGAAAAGATTTATTTTGGCTCACAGTTTCAAGGTTTCAGTCCATGGTCGCCCAGGTCCATTGTTTTTAGACCAATGGTGAGGCAGATACAGTGTGGAAGAAGGGTTTAGCTTAGGACAGTTGCTCATCTCATGGTGCCCAGGAAGCAGACAGGGTGAGATGATCAGAGCCTGCACCCCTGGGCTCCCTCCTGCTTCTGTTTTTGTTCCATCTGGACCTCTACCCTATTGGATGTTGCCACCAATGTTCAGAAAAGATCTTCCCCTCAGCTTGCTGGTCCACATCCCAATCATCTCTGGAAACATCCTCATGGACATGCCCAAAAGTGTGCCTTATCACTTTCCTAGGTGTCCCTCAATCCAGTCAAGTTAACCATCGTAATTAACCGTCACACCCTGAGAGAAATGGATTTTGTTCTCATCAAATCCTCTTGTCCCACTGACTCTGTGAGCTGTGGTGGACACTGTAGTGTGTCATCCAGATCCTCCTTCTGAACTAAGGTGCTCATTCCTCCTACTGTCCAGGGTCCCTTTTTGAGCTTGCCCTTCCCCAAAAGAGCTGCCTTGCTGAGTTATGGACCCTCCTTATGGCTGGTCCCCACTCGGTGAATGGCTGATAAGGTGGTGTGAGACCCAGCTCCCTTGCCTCAATTCAGGATGACTTTGCAGGGCCACCCAGCTGCAGAGCTCCCTCTCATGGCTGAGGCCTCTGTTCCCAGCCCTGCATCTTCCCAGACATCCTAGGTGCTGTTCCCAAGAGCAAACCCCGTCAGTAAACTTCCTTCTGAAAGCCTGCTTCCTGGGGGCCCCATCTAAAATTCTAGCCCACAACTGTTTTGGATGCTATTTCTTGATCCTCTTACTTATCAAGCACATGAACCATCTAGTCACCGACCCTCACAAAGTCCTACCAGACCAATTTTAATGTCCTCTTTATAAGAGAGGAAAAAGCCCTATCTATAGAAGTTAAAGTTTTGATTACTTGTTCAAAGTCACAGAGGCAGAGTTAAGGTTGGAGTTCAGAACAATCCTAAGACTTGACTTTTTCTAACACACTGATGCTATTCAGGGTCCTACCAAAATCCCCTCCTTCTTCAAAAGCTGGTTCATGATCTCTGATAACAGTTTGAATGTGTCCCCTAAAGTTCGTTTATTGGAAACAATCCTAAATTCATGTTAATAGTATTTGTAGATGGGGCCTTTGGGAGGTGACTAGAATTAGATCCAATCATAAGTGTAGGGCTTCTTCTATAAGAAGAGGAAGAAAGACATGAGCTGGTGCATTGGTTTGCTGTTCTCTCCCACATTATGACACAGCAACAAGGCCCTTGTCAGATACCTAACACGCCAGTGCCATGCTCTGGGACTTTCTAGACTCTACCACTCTGAGCTAAATAAACTTCTGTTCTTTATTAGTTACCCAGTCTCAGGTATATTGTTATAGCAACAACAATCAGGCTGACAATCTCATTATGATAGTTGCATCCTCCTCCTCTCTCTATTCTCTCCCTCCTTGTGTATTTCTTTGTTAAATATCTCTTTGGAAACTGCAGTCTGAATTCTATTTGAATTGTTAGTCCACAGTGCTTACAAGCTCCTCAAGGGAGATCCTGGGCCATGAACATTACTGGGTCAACTCTCTGCCCTTCCTTTTGTTGCTCAGGGCATAATAGACACACAGTATATTTAGGATATTGAGTTGAATGACTGTACACATAAATTGAATCTCTATCTTCTTAGGGTTTCTGAGTTATACAGTTTATAAAAGTATAAGTCTGTTCTAAGGTATGTGTGATATATTTAATCTTCAATATTATTATTACATTAATTATCTATATCATCTATATGGTATTTAAGGGCAAAGCAATACCCTGGATTCAACTTTGAGATTATAAAAGAGATTTTTAGAAACAAGAAGAATCATTGTTTTGGATTTGACTATGATCCAAATCTAAAGAAACGTGCAAACAAATTCTAGGACACTAAATTCTGAAACAGAGCTCAGCCCCAAGGAAAGATCACTACATAGAAGGATGAAAAAAATTTATCTCCTTCCTCCTGTGTCAGAGGGCTATATCACACTTTATCATCTGCCTGAGCCACCAATCTCCAGCTGATTTTCTACAACCCATATGTCTTAGTCACTTTCTCATCGCTGGAACAAAACACCCAACACCCGCAATTTAAAGGAGGAGAGCTTTATTTTGGCTTGTGGTTTTTAGAGGTTTCAGTCCACAGTCAGCAGGCTCAAATGAAGCAATGGCATGATGGTAGGTTCTGATATGGAGGAAAACTGCTCACATCATGGTGGCCAGGAAAAAGAGAGTGAAGGGAAGACCTGGGGAGAGAGCTATATCCTTCCAGGTCTCATCCCCATGACTCATCTCCAACCAGGCCCACCACTTAACAGCATACTCAGCTCTGAACTCACGTGGATTAATCTATGGGTGAAGACAGAGTCTCCATGATTCAATCACATTCCAAATCCCACCTCTGAGCACTCGTGGCCTTTGGGGGACATCCCAGATCTAAACCATAACACCATCATTCTCCTTGTGCAAAACTATCGCCCCTACCATCTTTATCATGGATTGAGTCTTTGCCATGTGCCAGGCATCAAACTGAGCCCTGTTGAGACTTCAGATTACTTAGTCCACCCAATAACCTTCCCAAATAAATGTCATTGTTATTTCTACTTTAAGGATCAGAAAACAGACTAAGCATATTACTCGAAGTTACCATTAAAAAAAATGCCAATGCAGGAGTCAAAATCGAGACCACAACCAAAGCCAAGAGCTACACTGCCTCCTAGACATAGCAGAACCAAGGCAGGCTCTGAGGACTAGCCTGGATTCTCAGCAACCCAGATTCCCAAGAGACGAACACGCACCAAACGAATGATGACTCTCTTGCAGGGTCTTCTTGATATCTAATTCTTTTCAGCTGCCGTTAGGAGAGAACTATTTCTGGGTCTCTTGTGCTTCTGTATGTCCTGAGAGCAGACACCCCAGCTGCCTTTGTTCCAGACTACCTTTTTATGAATGTTAGTATTTTAAACAACCTTAGAAGATAAATGTAGTCTCAGCAAAGGATAAGTTTGTTAACTGCCCCGCACAAGAAAATGAAGTCTGCCTCCAGGGCACGGTTGAAGTAGGCTTATTATCTGCTATAAAACCTCCAGCTTCCCTAAGCTTGGGGCTGTTTATTATTTTTTAACTTTTTGGTACTGAGAATTGAACCCAAGGCCTTTGCACTGAGCTAAATCCCTAGCTCCTCCCGCCCCTTTTGAGATAGAGCTGGCGAATTTACCATCCTTCTGTCTCAGTCTCCAGAGTGCTGGGGTTATAGGTGTGCACCACCACACCCGGTTTGGTGCTCTCCTCTTGTGAAGCAACACATTACCTGGCAGGGCATCCCCTGTCCACATTATACTGTTCTGTTGCAAATAGGACCCAGAGAACGGCGTCAGTGCTGGTACTCTGGCTACTGCCATTGCTCTGAGCAATAAATTGCCCTTACTCTGTGCCCCAGGGGTCTTGCATCTTCCGCCAGCACCCGTAAAACCGTGAAAGACTAATGGTTAACATGTAAACGGGATAAAATCTCAGACTCTCCACAGTTCTTGACAATTTCCCCCAACCTGAAGCATAAGAAATATCCCTCCGTCACTGAGAGGCTGAAGTTGATCTTTAAAAATTAGGATAAGCTGTTCCACCAACTTCCTCTGAGAACAGAACCTGCCACCACCACCCCAGCGCTGGTACCAAGGAGAACTCAACATTTCCTAAGCGTCTTTGGGTGAAAGCCCGGCCAAACCTATATATGCATATTTCTTGACTTTTGTTCTACCTTTTCCGTGAATTGGAGTGCTTCTGTGCCCTGCAGAGGTGGCAGACTAGTTGCCCTTCCAGCTTGGCCAAATCATGAATAAACTCAATTTTCCTTTTTGTTTTTTTAGACACTGAAGACTGAATCTAGGGACTTTACATTGAGCTACATTCTCAGCATTTTTTTTTTTTAGGGTGTTGCTAAATTGCCCAACCTGGGCTTGACCTTACAATCCTTCTGCCTCAGTCTCCCAGAGTGCTGGGATTGCCAGCCTGTACCACCACATCCAGCTGTTTTCTTGTGTTATTCTTTTAGGGTTAGAACTCTAAGGGTTAGGGTTTTCTGGGGATCGAACTCAGGGCCTTGCACTTGCTAGGCAAGTGTTCTACTGTGGAGCTAAATCCCCAACCGCTTTTCCTCGTATTCTTACTGGCAGTCTTGCGAATGAATCCAGAAAGCCAGGACCCATATTCAGGCCTGATGCAACCTCACCGATGCTGGAACTGAAGTCCCAAAAGGCCTTCCCGGGAGGAGTTACTTGTGGCAATGTCAGCTGTCAGCTCCTTCCTCCAGTATTTCTTCCACTGCTAATCCTCGCAAGTGGAAACAAAACAACAAGAAGAAAGGAAATTCCTACAGATGGAAGCAAAAAATTTAAGAATAATGTTGATGGTGACAGTGATGATTATCGGGAGGAGGATGAAGAGGATGTAATGATGCCAGTGGGGATGATGATGACATCGGTGCAGACAATGATAACTACAAGGTTAAGGATGATGATGACAAGAGGGAGATGATGTGAAAAATGACAAGAATAAAAACAGTAGTCTTCAAAGCAGCTGCCACTTGCCAAGTGCTTACTCCATATCAAAGACATGCACTGATCCATTTAATATTCATAACATACCCACAAGGTAACGAAATACAAATTCTCTCACTTTTCTCACAAATCTTGCTTGTCTTTGTAATGTGGCTTATGTTATACATCTGATTTATGATATTTAAACACCACCCCTGTGTGCATTCCCAGGCCTCTTACTTTGGTCTACTTTTCCTCATTACATTTATCATCTTCTCACATACTATATAATTTACTAATTTACTATGTTTATTGCTTATGGTCTATTTTCCCAGTTGGAATGGGTGCTCTGGGAGGACTTGGATTTTGTGTATTTTATTCACTGATATATCCTACATGTGCAAAGTATACTTGGTCATAGTAGACTCTGAGCAAATATTATTTAAACAAATAAATGAATAAACTTGATTTTGTGTGTTTTGGGTAGTGGAACAACCTCCCTGGACTTTAGGTCTCATAGCTTTAAAATGAGACCTTCATGGTTTCTATGGCTGAAATCCTGGGGGCTCCATGGATGTTAATGTATTAATCTTCTTATGCAATTTCACGACAGAATCATAATTTTACTTTGTCAACTGTTTCAGTTTAATTTTATTCCTTAATCAGTCACTCATTCATTTAATCGACTAGGAGTTTCAAGCCCCTCTAGGTCTGGGCACTCAGCGAGCCATAGAAGGGTTTTAGCAGATGCCAGGGCCACAGAGGGTGGAGGTGGAACTAATTTCTGGTACATTCTGAATTTCTGTTAGGTGAGACAGAGTCCCCACCTCCCCGAGTAGCTCAACTTCAGCAGCAGGTAGGAAGCCCACAGACCCTCAGAACCTTCTGAGTCTGCGGGAGAGAGGTCCTCAGATGCACAGGACCTGGAGAAAGTGGCCCTCTGATGTGGGCCCAGACTTTGATTCTTTTTCTTTGTCAACGCCAGCTCTTCCCTGGCTCCCCCTGAACACACACATTTTCTTTTTAAACAGATCACTGTCTCACCTGCGTATGGAATTTGAATGTAGTTTCACACCAAAGCAGGAGGGAGGGGTAAAGACTTCTGGGTGTGGAGTAGATATTAGTTCAACAACAACATGGTAAAGAGAGTAGTGTGGGCACAGCTCTAGGATGAGTACTGGAAGCACAAAGACACTCTAGACACAGCCTTGGCCATTACAGTCCAGTGGAGAAGGCAGGTTTAGGAGGAAAGAAGTACAAACCAACACTGTGATACTGGATCGTGCATGCAACCAAGGATTCTGATTCTGCCAGGGCATTTAGGCTGGTGCTTGGGAAGGCACTTTGGATTTGAAGCTCCAAAGGATGATTTAGAGTCGTGAGCAAGTTCCTCAGGGAGAACAAAGAGTGCTCCAGGCAGAAAGATCCAGCCTGTGTGAAGACCTTGGAGAGGTGATGGCTCGCCAACTTCGGCAGATGCCCACTGGGTGGAGGGCTTGTTGGGACTAGGCAGGGCGCCACAGGCTCCCAAAGGGCAGCAGAGTTATCATTGTGTTCACTGCTCCACTCCTGAATCTAGCCTTGCACATCCATAATGGGCATAATAAATACAGATTGAACAAGTAAATGAATTAATATGACAGGAAAATACCTGCCACACAGAAATGCTCAAATTATAAGACCCTAACTTATCCACCTGTCAGGCCCTTCGCCAAACGCGTCTCTTGGGGACAGGGGCTGGGTCTTGCTCTCTGCAGAACTCAATGTCCATGCAGTGCAGGCCTGGCCATTCAGACACTGGCCTCTCTCTCTGTCTCTCTCTCTGTCTCTGTCTCTCTGTCTCTTTCTGCAGCTGCCCATGCAAATCCTATTCCTGGCAGGCCAGGGAGCTTTAGAGAGACCTGTGAAGCACAGGGCGATACCCTTCAGAGGACACAAGCAGGTGGCAAAGTCCTGGACTCAACCGCAGTTCCCTCACAGAGGATCACACATGATTCCTGGTGTCAGGGAACGTGGTCCAGTCTGAGCTGGCCCGGGCCAGGGGGCTTCTGTGGCTGCTCTGTAAGCAGAGATGCTTGATGGAGCTACTTCCTCCCAACTTCCTTTCTCCCACAAATGAGGCAGAGACTCCACCCAGTCAAAAGTTAGTCACTGTTTGAGCTGAAAGCCCAACCAAGTAATATCAGGTTGGGAAGTAGGTTATATTTTATTTATTTCTCACTGGGCTTCAACGAACATTCTGGGTAGCACAAAACAGAGAGAGGTTTTCACTTAGGGGAAAATGGAAAGGAATGGAAATCTCCATTTCTTGAGAAAACAGCCCCTCCAGTGACTCTCTGGCTGCAAAGAGAAAGGGATCGGATGCTGGGTGGTAGGATAGTCCCTACCTCCCAGCAGGGGGCAAGGTAACCATGCCCCAGCATGCTTCCCTCTGCGCTAGAAAGGGGAGACTCAGGTGCTTGGGTTCTAACCTTCAACCTGACTCAACCTGTGACCCTGAACAGTTGCTGCCCTGCTTCTGGTCTCAATTTGTCCCTCTGCAATGAATGTGTCAGACTCAACAATCTTGAAGTTTGTCCTAGGGGTAGTCACAGAGGCTTGGATAACAATTTGCTGCAGGGAAGCTTGCATTCCGCCTCTCCCCTCTACCAGGAGTGTCCCCATCACTGAATATGGCTGCTGGGGAGGTCCTGGCTGGAAAGCTTCCTGAAGTGAGGAGTAATGGTAAGAAGTCTAGCATCTGCCGGGGAGGGGCCTGAGTTGATGCTCTGCGAGAGTCCTGTACCCCAGAACCTCCATCAGCAGCACCTCTGACTTGGCACAGCAGATGGGGGGTGGGTAGCTGCTCCTTGGAGAGCCTCATGCGGGGTTCCCCTTGAGTCACTGGGAAAGCAAGTTGACTTTGGGACCATGTTTCAAGCACTTGGTGTGTCAAGCCCAACCTCTGCTGCACTTGTGACGACTCACATCTGCTTCCTGAAGTACATCCTAGTTAAAAACAGGGCATCCTGAGCAAGAAGGCTTGGGGCCGGGGAACAGTGGACCCCAATCTGCCTTTCCTTGGTGTTAACCTAGGGTCAAGGTAGAAGGCAAATGCAGGCAGGCCCGAACAGGCTCTGAGGACTGATAAGTGCGTGGGACAAATTGACACGGAGTCTGAGTCCCTGGCTCACCCTGCCTCAGCTTTCCCACTCCTCGCTTCCTCACCATCCTTCTGGGCCAGGGCCCCACAGAGTTGTCCCCGGTGAAACAAGCTGTGGACCTGTCCTGGTGCTCATTTCCGACCTGAGAGTGCTGCACGGGGCTGAGTTCCCTCCTGTAGTAGAAACTTCCACCATCCTTTCCTCTGCTCTTTCCCCCCTCACTTTTTTGACTGGACACGTGTAATTTATGGGCTGTGATATACTGCACTTCAGAATTGATTTTTGTGCTCAACTGGTGTAAAACATTTTTGGTTGACTAATACCTCTGGGTGAGATATATTTTTGTTATTGATGTATGGGGGGTGCTTCTGTCCCCACGCTGCGGGCCCTCCTGGCCAGGGTCACTTTCCGGTACCCTGCAGCAGGAGCACTCAGCCAAAGGCGAGGCAGCCTTTTGAACTAACAAAAATATTAATTTAAGACAATGTTTCAACACAAAATTACAAGAGCCTTCAGAAGCTCTCGTTAGTTTGATTCGGGACTGAGCAGCACATCAGGTCTTAAGGGCTGAAATTGGTCACGTTACAAAGTTCGTTGCCTGTAAACTAACAGAAAGAATTCTGCAAGGGTCCCAGAGCTTCTGTTCCCCACACAATCATTTCCTGGTGATTTGCCTCAAAATCTTTTAGAGAAGGAAAAACAGAAGTGCTGCTTGTCGTATCTTGCCCTCGGCCCAGCTGGGCAGCTACCAGGCTGTAATTCCCTGAGCAGGACTGATCATGTGGTCTGCAAACTATGAATGTACTTAGGGAGCCCCAGGAATAAACGGACATTGAGGCTTTGTGGAAAGTAGGAAGCCAGCGGCACCTTACACAAGACACCCAAATAGCTCCCAGCTGTCAAGTGCTTCGCGCCTTTGGAGACCTGTGATCAGGATGGTATTTGGCTCATCTTACAGACTGAAAAACTGAGGCCAAGAGTGAGCAAACAGCCCCAGGTTGTTCAGATAGGAAAGGGCATGAAAGAGATGAGAGCCCAGAAGTTTCTGACCCTAAAGTATACGCTGTCCCATTGCACTGGGCTGCCCAAGGTGGGGCTGGATGCTGATGTCAGCATGGCTCCA